>PVJS01035410.1:0-21030 GCA_004027185.1 Glis glis | reverse complement strand
CACTAAGGAGAGAGAGAGAGAGAGACAGAGAGAGAGAGAGAGAGAGAGAGAGACAGAGCAAGACCTGAGGCTGGCCGCGAACCCGAATCCTCCAGTCTCTGCCTCCCAAAGTACTGGGATTACAAGCGTGCGCCACCACTCCCGGCCCTGTTTTTTATTCTTATTTTGAAACAGGGTTTTGCTAGGTTGATGAGAGTCTCACTACTTGCTGGGGCTGTTCTTGAACCTGCGATCCTCCTGTCTCAGCCTCCCAAGTACTGGGATTACAGGCGTGCGCCACCACACCTGGACCTTCTATTCTCTTAATTCTCTTTCTTTTCTTGTTAGTGATGCCACTTTGGAAGGACATACCATTAAGGTATTTGGGAACTTATGAATTGTCTGTCTCCTCTCTTAGATTGCAAGATCCATGAGAGCAAGGGCCGTGTCTGCCTTGTTCGTCTCTGGTTCCCTGTTTAGCCCATGGAAGACTCTCAATAATTATCTATTGAGTAGAGGAACAGATCTGGCATTTGGGGTGTTTGCTCAGCAGTGGAGACTGATTTTAGTCTGATTTACCAGATCCTTCAGGCTGGGAAATGGTGGATAAAGAAGGTAAAAGGTCTATATTCTGTGTTCCATGGGGCACCGAAATCCACATTCCCTCTAAGAGGATAGCTGTTTGAGGTTGTCTTGTCAAGAACATCCCCAGCCTTGCATAATTCTCCATACCTTATTAGGTGCTTCCCTGTCTCACCAGAGCCTCTCTATGACACCAGGAAATGGGAGGATGGTGGTATCCTTCAGAGGCTCAGAAAGGTCAAGGAGCCAGCTTAGGACAACACAGCTTTTGGTGGCAGAACTAGAAACCAGGACTCCTGACTCCTTGCTTAGGGCTCTCTCCTTTCCATTCCACTTGTCACCTTCTGGGTCACACAATCATAGAATCCCAGACCGTCAGAGTTGGTTGGAGTCTTATAGATTGTATTGCCTTTTGGGCACAGAAGGGAAAACTGAGACCCAGAAAGGGGGAGGCAGCTGCCCAATGCCCTGTGACTTGCAAGTGATGAGTGTAGCCTAGACTCTAGATGTCCTCTAGCCAGGTCCTCACCAGACCTCAGCCCCATGTGACCAACCCAGGCCCTAGCAGAAAAGGGTTAACTGGCATAGCCTGAAGGTTATTTGCACAGACAATTGTTATGATATGTTCTTGGCCTAGACACTTTCCAAAAAATCCTGGCCAGCCGAGCAGATGGGCATCTGTCATTGGCATAATGAGGAGGCTGTGGGACTCACTGATCAGGCCTTCCATTTAGAACAGCTCAGAACACCCAGGCAGAAAAAACAAATGTGCCCAGTGCTCGGGCAGAACGCTCCAGAGAAGAACTGGGAGCCCTAAACCTTGGCTGCAGCAGACACCATTTCAGCACCCGGGACAGCTCCGCAGAGTCTGCAGAGAGCTTGATACTCAGAAGCCTGGCTTCCACGGGGAGGGTGGTGGTGTTTCAATGGAGTCACCGATTTTTCTGAAAAAAGAATCGAAGTGTTCACAGAAGCAGGGTGTGACAACTTTTTGGAGTTTTGTTTCTATTTGGACTTTTAGAAAGCAAAAAGCTTCAGATGGAGAAGCATAATAACACTGGAATAGATGAGATGATCATTTTGGAATATGCTTGATCAGTGATCCTTCAAGTTCCCTCCCCTCCACATGATAGCCAGCAGGGGAAGGAGGCAGGATGAGAATCAAAGCGGGGAAGAACAATAGAGCCCAGAGAAGAGGAGATAGGAGCACAGTAGAGAGCAGTTAAAAGATACAGAGAAGGAGAGGGATGAGGGTTTGGAATAAAGGGGAGGAGGGAGGTTTCCTTGGTTCTAGAGTGATGGTACACTTTCCTCCACTCTCTGACATTCACCAGACCCCAGGCTGCTTTGTAGGATTGCCTCTTATTACCATCCTTTCAAATGCAGCGAGTAGATTAGCCACTTTTCGAAGTTCTTCAACTGCTCATTATGCTTAGAGCCCCAGAAACTCTACTTTGATTAGAACTGTTGTAACAGTCTATTAAATGATGTCTTCCCTGGTGCTGCTGTCAGCAATGATTTCAGTGAGGGACAAAAAGACTTGGGATGGGGGTGGGGTGGGGGGTTTAGCTTGGCACTATGGTTTTTCTCTCCTGATAATGAGAAATGATCCATGGAGAACCAATATCCTAGGGCCACTCTTTGGAGACATAAGGTGAGGACTGTCCCCGTGAGGCCATTCAATGCGGAGACAAACAGATCGAATGTCTTGGTGGCCCCGAGACTACCAGAGAACAATGGCAATGCTTTTCTTGGTGGCCCCAGTGCGTCTGTGTTATGGATTCACTGGCATTTGGCAGTCTCTGTTTAAGAAGGTGGGAAGGTATGAGACACCCTCCAGAAACATTTCCATCAAAATAATTAAAGTACAAAAGCTTCAAGGCATTGAATTTGCGAACCCAGAGAACTCACTCATGTGTAACACCTCGCCGCCCACGTAGGCTGGACAATAAGGTCTGTACTCTTCTCCAAAAGGGCTTGTGCCATTATAATGAATTATAACTAATTAATCTGAGCTGTAAAATAGAATAATGATGCAATGTGGTATGGGAGGGAATTAATATTCTGAGTTTCTGTCACATGCCAGGCTTGGTGCCAGGGACTTTACATGCTGTGATGAGCTGGATGACTGTTCAGCAAACATCTACTCCCCCCCCCCAAGGCTGTACCTCTACCCCACCCCATTATATTGGGCTCAGTCGTGTGATCAAGTTTGGCTAAGAGAAGGTGGGCGGCTGAGATGCTGGCTCCACTCTAAGGTCTGGAGAGGCAGGGTGAATTTTTATATGCCCCCCTTGCCTTCCTAGTGGTTTCCCCATGAAAGTAACAGGCCCCGTTGGTGTGGGTCCCAAAAGGACACATACACATTAGCCAGGGCTCAGCCTACAAGGCCACTCAGAGGAACCCAAGCTAGATCGCTGCACCTTTGTTCCCCCACCCACCTGTGGGTTCAAGAATAAATGCTTGGTATTGATAGCCACTGAATTTCGGGGTCAATTGCTTTTCGGCATTGATCAGCAAACACTGCTGAATGCAACACGCGTTGCCTCATTTAATCCTTGCAACAACTCTTTGAAGTAGGCGCCCAAGATTTCCCCATTTTATGGAAAATGGAGGCCTAAAGAGAGGAAGTGCCTAACTCAAGGCCACAGGGATGGGCCCACACTATTTGATCAAGTGAGGGAAGGGCTGGTTGGTCCCCCCTGGCCAGCCTGGCTAGCTTCTCCACTCCCCAGTCCTTCCAGTGGCTCAGAGCTGGGGTGGGGGAGCTGGGAAGCTGCTTGGACAACCAGCTGAAGCTCCTTTGAAAGAGCCGGCAGGGGCTCCCGGGCCCCGTGGTTACTGGAAAAGGTCACAGTTGGCGATTCAGCCCACAGAACAATGACATTTCAAGGATCAAAGAAAAGGTTAAAATATTCCTATAAATCTATTCTTGGGACTTTTAAGCATTTCCAATGTAAAGGGAAAATGTCATTTCTTCTTCCCTCAAGAGTGGCAGAGGGTGGGCAGCTGTAATGGGTCTGCTTTCCTTCATCCTTCATGGGGAGGATGAGCAGGGAGGGAGGAAGGATTCGCTCCACATCCCTCCACATGCAAATGAAGCTGCACTTAACCTGGACCTCGTTTGTTTATGGAAATTGAGTCCCTAATGCCCCCCAGAAAAGCTTCCCCCAGGGGAGAGGTGGACAGTGCCAAATTCCAGCCTCTCCTCCTGCCCCTCCCCAGAGCGGCTGGTAGGCAGAAACTGTGCAGGAGAACTTCAGGTATCAGGGCTGCATGGGGTGAGGCCCAGGAGGGGCAAGGAGGCCAGAGGACCTGGCAGATCACCTCCCTGAACTTCAGATCCCTGTGCCCAGCTGCCTGCATGTCCAGTGGATATGCCTCAGGCTCCTGTGACCCAGTGGAGCTCAGGTTGGATGCCCACTTTCTCCTGGGTTCCATGCCTTGGTGAGCATCCCATTTATTCAGCAAACTTACACCGAGTGCCACTGAATGCGGGCACCTTGTCAGGCACTGGGATAACAATGGGGTGCTCCCGTGCTCAGTTTGTAGATATCTGGGGAGACAGGCCAAAAATGGACAAGGACCCCACCGTGGGTGAAGGATGATACATTTAAGAATCAGGTATTGAAGAATCCCTGAGAAGGGAGGTGGGAGGGCTTCCCAGAGGAGTCATTGTATGAACTAGCCAACCAAAACGGGGGCTCCTGACAGAGGGGACAGTGTGTGCAAAGGCTCAAAGTCCAAGTAGCTGTTCTTTGGAGACTGTGGGACAGCACAGGGGAGGGTATCTTGCCAACAGCATCACTTTCCTTTAGGGGACTGGGTTGGGTTGCCTGTGTGTGAGGCCACCCCCCACCCCGTGCAGTCGACCAGATGATGTTCTTATTCATAGTCCCCAAGCTGTCATTCACCTCCCACCCATCAGTCACCCAGCCCTGCCTCATCTGCCTCCTGAACATGTCTCCTCACCTCCCCCTCTCTCCCACCCACAGCCGTCTAGTCCAGGGCTCACCATCTCTGTGGGATGTGCCTCAGCCTCTGAGTGGGGCTCCCAGGGCAACAGTCTCCCTTCCATCAGCCCACCATGCAGCCACCAGAGCAGACACTCAGAAGTGCCCATCCTGGCTCCTCACTCTTACTGAGATCTCTGTGACGGTCTGGATGTCCAAAGCAGGAGCTTCACTTCCTGAGCATCACATACAAAGCCCTTCGTGGCAAGGATCCCCAGTCTTTGGGGCCCCTGGGTGTCCTACTCTGATTCTGGTCCCCCATGCCACCAGCTGTGGGAACTCATCAAACCCTTCCTGTCCCCCTGTTTTTGTGTGTGCCGTTTCCTCTGTCTGGAGTCCCCGTCCTCTTGCTTGTCTGCCTCTGGATGGACCTCCCATGTGGTGCTCAGGACCCAGAAGAACGGCTGACATAGTAGAAATGAGAATAGTGACTACCACCTACTGACCGCCCCACTCCAGCCCCCCAACTCACAGTGCTGCTTCTTTTCATAGCCTTTGAAGTAATTAAAAATATATATATATAGCTTTATTGTCTGATGTCCATATCTTCCATTAGAGTGGCTCTCCTATGGCCCCGGTACCCAGAGTCATGTCTGGCGCCGAGGAGAGGATTGAAAGGATGGGTGGAATCAGTGAAGAAGGGACACCTTTGCAGTCACCCTATGACGCAAACTCCATTCTCATCCCCGTTCCACAGATGGGGAAGCTGAAGCTTTGGTGCTGTCTCAGTCAACATTCTCACTGCTGTAATCCAAAACAAGTGACCACACAACTTAGAGGAAGGAAAACTTATTTGCTCACAGTTTTTGGAGATTTCAGGGTTCAGTCCATGTCAGGCCGGGTCTGTGGAGCTCAGGGCATGGCAGCGGGAAGCAGAGAGAGGGACCACATGGGCTCTGCTCTCACGTCATGGAGGCTGGAGGCAAAGAATGAGCGGGGGGAGGAGAGACCTTATATAATCCCCAAGGCCACACCCCAGAGACCCCCCTCCTTAGCAACCAAGCCCCACTTCCAACATTGCTACCTTATTTCTGTGAGGGCTAGGAGGACATTCTAAATCCAAACCATTGTAGGTGACAAGGCCTTTGGCAGCTCATTGCTCCATTTCCAGGTCTGTCCTGGGAACCCCTCAAGGCAGGGCCACAGCTCATTCACTTCAGGATCCACAGACCCCAGGAGGGACTCTGGAAGTGGGTGAGAGATGGCTGTTGTTCAGTGGTGGGAAAAGGGGCAGCTGAGCTATTTGGGGGAGCCATCCCAGCTTGGCTTCCCAGTTCCTGTTTTTGGGCTGGGAATTAAATGCACTGATGGTTCCCACTCCTTCCTAATTGCCACCAAATTACGTGGCACAGGCTTGCTGTGCCGCCCGGCTTGGCTCTGCGGGGGCTGAGGTGGCAGCTGGTAGCAGTAAGAGATCTTCCATCAGGGGTGGTGGGAAGTAGCCTTTCCAAAGTGGTGTAGAGGTAGCACAGAGCCCAAGTCCTCAGTTCCTAATCCTGGGCAGTGGTGGAAGCCAGGCCTGGGGGTGAGGGGCACCCCAGCTGTGTGACTGTGGCCAGGCTCTCTGTCTCGGTTTCTTCATCTCTGGGGACCACTGTCATACGTCCATCCTGGGGTTGCTGGGAGGTACAGGCTTGCTGCTTTATGGGGCACCACTTCTGTCCCCTCTGCTGCCACACAGGGTAAGGGGCAAGGCCAGCGGCTCTTTGGACCTTGGTGGGAAGGTGGGTGGGGTCAGCAGCCTTCCTGGGTTTTACCTCACCTGCTTGGTGGGCCTCCGAGCTCCTCCCTCTTACCCCCTGTGAAGCTGAGACCAGATTCTTTGCAAAATTCTTTCAGCCATGAGATTCTACCTAAGGGAGGGTCTGGGGGTGGGTGAATGGGTCCCTCTTCCCAGTTACCCACTCTGCCCACCCTTTGAGGTGAGGAGCACTGTTGTAGGAGCCATGGTCCTGAGTCTGAATCCTCCAACCACTGTACATCTTGGGTTGCCACTTCTCTGTCTCAGTTTCCCTGGATGTGAAATGAGGGGTCTGGAAAGAGGAGCTCTAGGGCCCCATTCAGCTCTGATCGAAGTTAATTCCTTATTTCCTTTCATATGAAACTCCCAGTTCCCACAGTGGGCCTCTGGGAGGGACAGGCAGGAGGAGGGAATTCTCCCCCAGGATGTCTGATGGTGATGGATAGCTTCCTTCAGGGGCATTTGTTTTGTTTTGCTTAAGAAAGGGGAATTCTTAACGCCAGGATGACAGTGGGACTAGGCAATGGACAAGATGAAGAATTTCAGGCCTGAGGAAACAGAGGCTCCAAGGGAAGGGAGGCAGGGCCAGTGGAAATGGCGAGACCCACTGACAGCACGGGAGGGGATGGGGACAGTGGCAGAGGGGAGGAGCTGAAGGGTATCTGAAGGATGTGCTGGAAACTACACAAAGTCACCATCAGGGCAGTAGGGTTGTCTCCCAGGAAGGGGGAGCTGGGTTCTTGGAGGCAGTGATCTTAGGCCAGTCTTGGGGGGCTGCTTAGGGACCAAAGGTGACACAGTTTTGGATATGGAATGTGTGTTGGCAATGAAGAATGTTTCTCAGAGATGAAATAATTGAGTCATGAGGGCTGTAACCTCATCAGTGGATAAACCCATTGATGGATTTATAATTTGAATGGATTTACTGGGTGGTAACTGTGGGCAGGTAGGACATGGCTGGAGGGGGTAGGTCACTGGGGGCGTGGCCTTTGGGACTATATATGTCCCTGGTTGCTTCTTCTCTCCTCCTCCTCCTCCTCCTCCTCCTCCTCCTCCTCCTTCTCCTCCTCCTCCTCCTCTTCCTTTCTCTTGCTCTCGCTTGCTAGCTTGCTCTCGCTCTCTCTCTCTCTCTGCTTTCTGGCTGCCATGAGCTGAGCAGCTTTCCTGTGCCACACCCTGCCACCATGAGGCTTCTGCCTTGGAGCTGGCTAACCATGGACTGAACCTCTGAAACTGTGAGCCCAGTAAACCTTTCCTCCTCCAAGCTTTTCTTGTCAGGTAGTTCGGGTCACATTGATGAAAAGCTGACTAAAACAGAAAAGCAGAGCCTAGCTTTAGAGTCTCACAGCCATGGGTTCCATTTCCAGCTTGGTCACCAACTGGCTGTGTGACTTTGGACAAGTTACTTATGTTTCTGAGCCTCAGTATCCTTGGAGTATAAGGGGAAAGTATTAATCCCCTTCCTGGGTTGTCATGAGTCAATGAAGTAGTGAATGTGAAATGCTAGGCGTTGGCCTTGCCCACCGTGAGCCCCAGTAAATGGTGGCTTATAATTCTACTGAGGGAGACATGGCCTCCTCTTGGAGAGTTTTCTGAGGGGCAGTGGCTTTTGCCCTTGTATCTTTCTTTTTCTTTTTTTTGTACTGGCAATTGAATCCAGGGCCATTCTACCTCCAAGCTACACCCCCTTGCCCTTTTTATTTTGAAACACAGTCTTGCTAAGTTGCTGAGGCTGGCCTTGAACCTGGAATTCTCCAGTCTCAGCCTCCCAAGTACTGGGATTACAGGTGTGCACCACCGCATACCTGGCTTGCCCTCCTCCAGGCCTGGCATCCTAAAGCAAGGAGATGCTTGGGTGGCTGGAGACCCTCCTGGAGTCCCCCAGGTTCCAGTGTGAGGATGGCAACCCTGTCTGTGTGCTAGGATGGTGCAGTGCTGCGTGGGGCAAGTCCCAGGCTCACAGGTTCGAATCCCAGTCCTTCCACTCCCCTGTGAAAGACCTTTGGCCCATCACAGCTGTCTGAGTCTCTGGGTGTGTGAGTATGATGACAATCACAGTTATCCCAAGAGACATTAACAAAAAAATGAATGAATATACATGAAGCCCACAGGCCTGCTCTGCCTAACGGGCACTCTGCTGTGTGGCTATTGAGCAACTGAACTGTGGCTGGTCTACACTCAGTTTTCTCTGAAATAACCACTAGATTTTGAAGGCTTAGTAAACAAAAAGAAAAAAACAGTAAAGTATCTCTCTAATAATTTCTTTCTATATATAGATTGCATGTTGATGTGATAATATTTTGGAAATATTGGGTTAAATAAAATATATTATTAAAATTAATTTCACCTGTTTCGTTTTACTTTAATGCAGCTACTAGAACATGTAAGATTACATGCATCGCTTGCATTATGATACCATTGCTCAGTGCTGGTCTAGGACAATGTTAGGCATTTTGCAGGTGTAACGTAAATGTTTGCTATTATTCATTTCAGTACAGTATTTACAACTTCCTGTATGATCTTGTGCAAGTTAACTTTTCGAAGCCTCAATTTTCCATGCTGCAAAATGGGACTAAAAGGGATTAAATGAAATTGTGCCCATAGGGTGCTTGGCACAGCACCCGGCACAGAGGACACGCTCGGTGAAGCTCAGCTGGGGTGGGAGGTGAGTCCCCACTCCTCAGGGTTGGGAGGCTGCTCTGTGCCCTGGCCACTGTGGCTGGACTGAGCCTCAGAGCTTGTTCCCCCCGCAGTCGGACCTGAGCTCTGAGCGAACTCCACCTGGAGTCAGGTTGAGGCCTCCGGCTGGTGATATAAGGAAAGGGTCAATAACACATTAATGGGATCAGCGACCCCATTAATCTTCTTCTAATGAACGGCCATTTGAGTCAGCCCACCTTCCCCGGATCCTGGAAGGTATTTTGTATTGGCAGGAAACTTGCTGGGTAGAAAGAGCCCCGGATCCTATAAAAGTGATTTAGTGGCCTTGCCTGGGGAAGGCGGGCTGCAGATGCAGGCAGGGGGGAATTGAAACAGCCAAGTCACAGTGCACCCCCTCGGGACTCCGGGTGGAAACCCAGGGAGCACTGGCAGAGGTGGGAACTTGGGGAGGTCAGAGGTGAGGGAGGGCTCACCTCCAGATCAAGAGTTGCTGGTGACTGAGACCTGAGCTAGCCTGGAGGGCCTGGGCAGAGGAGAGAGCCAGGATGAGCACAGCAGTCCTGTGTCCTGGCCTCTCATGGCAGAGTCCAGCTTCTTCACCTGCAGGGGTCTTGGAAATGGCATCAGAGAAGAGGGGCTGTGCTTGGGGTGATGAGGCAGCAGGGCTGGGGCGGGAAGGGGAGGAGGGGCTGGGGAGGGTGGGAAATGGGAAGATGCCGAGGACCCACCTGGTAATTTGGCTTGGGACCCTCTCTTTCTTCTCTGCCCCATGCCTCATGCTTGCCCAGGGATGCTGTGGTCCAGCCGTCAGCACTGCATTCCTTGATAGTACCAGTGTCTTCTGTACCCAGGGGTCTGTTTTATAACACAAATGCCCCCAAGGAAGGACCAATTCTGCTTGTCCACCTATCCATCTACTACCCACTGAAAGGAAAGTCCAACAGGGACCTCCCACCCCAAGAAGCTTAGCATCTAGAAGCGGGGATCAGACATGAACCTGTGGGATTGTAAATTGGGTAGCAGGTGACCCATGCCTGAGAAGGTCCACACCAGGCACTGTGGGGCTTCAGAGGACATGGCCATATCTGTCTGAAGGCTGAGCATTGTCTCCTGGGAGGTGGTGGCATTTAAAACAGGTCTCAGAGGGGACCTTGGAGACCGGCAAGGCAAACTCTCCCATATTACAGATGAGGAAATAGAAGCCCAGAGAGGTTCAGCTCCCTGCCTGAGGCCACACAGCTCAGCATGGCTGTGCTGGCCAGGATGTGTAGGATTTGGCATTCCAGGTGAGGGCAAGCTCCAGCAAAGGAGAAGGAAACTGTGTAGCATGTAGAAGAGGCAGCAGACGCTTGCCTGGCATGTGCGAGGACCAGGGTTCAATCCTCACCACTGAAAAAAAAAAAGGTGCCAGACGCTTGCTGTGTGACCAGAGGCTGGGGATGGGATGCTGAAGTGGACGCAATACCCAAGGCTACATTCCCTGTCCCCACAGCACTGTGAGATGCTGCCCCCACCCCCAGCCACCCGCAGCCCCTGATGGCCTCCTGGAAGTGCTGGACGACCTGCGATGCCCAGCTCAGCACCAGAGGGACCTAGTTTGCTTCAGGTGCCAGGGGGGCTTGTGGCTCTGGGAATGGCAGGCTGAGCATCTCCTTGGACCTTCTCCTGCTGAGTGCCCTGTCCCCCTGAGCCTCAGTTTCTCCCTTGGAGCATGCAGCAGGAGCCCAGCCTGACTCCCAGGGTTCTTGTGCGGGTTTCCAGAGAAACACTTTCAGGGGAGGACAGTGGAGAAGGCTGGCAGGAGGCCTTGTGGTGGCAAGTGAGAGCTCAGGGCTCAGATGAGTGCTTCTCCCTGAGGCCAGGCCAACCGGGGAGGGACCCTGCCACCTCTCCGTGCCACCCCTCCCGGAGCCGGGAGCCCCCTGCCCCAGTGCTGGGACCAGATGGTGTTGAGACTACAGGAGAGCTGAAGAAGAGCTGGAGAGCTGGGAAGGGTTGTTAGAGCTGAGTACTCTCAGGTCCTATAGGGGCGTGAGTGCACAGCTCTGGGTGTCTACTTTTGACTGACAGCTCATGGAGGCCTGGTCTCCCCTTTGTGATAGGGAAAGTGGCAGTGGTCAGACCTGGACACACCCTGCCAGGTTTATTCTGATGGTAGTGGGAGGACACAATCCCCTCCCTCTTGGGAACCCCATACTTCTATTTATGCAACCTAAAGTTATGTGGGCTTAGGAGGTACACAATCCTGTTGACTCAGTTCATACTTAATGTTGAATAAAATCATGTTTGATGTTCCTTGTTATAAAGCCACAATTTCTGCCCATTCCAGCTCCCTTAATCACGCAGGTGCAGTGGTCTATTGGGTTATCCAAACCCACCAGCCTGGACGGGGTGGAGAGAACCCTGTGGCCCACTCAATGGGAGCTTGCTTGAGTGGAGGCTGCCATCGCTCTTGCCATCTCATCCCTCTTCCTCCTGTCCAGTCCACCCCATCTATTCTTTCTTTCCGGGCCACCCTGAAGGGAACCCAAGTACACTGAAGACCCAGCCTGTTCCCCTTCCCACCATCACCCGCCCGGGCATGAGCAGAGGCTCCATGGAGCAGAGGCAGAGCGAGGCTGGTGACTCTGATGCGTTCAGTGCCTGAAAAATCTCACTCAAAGCTCATCTGATATTTCTCATCCTTGAAGGGGTGAGGTCCCTTCTCCTGGGCAGGACTCCTTGTGAAGTTCTCCACTTTACCCCATGTCGGCCATTTCTTTCTAATCCCTAGGACAAGAGCACTTATGCAAAACCAAACCAGAACAAGCCAAACAAGACCGAACCAAACCAGACCAGACTAGACCAGACCAAACTAAACCAAACCAGACCAGACCAGACCAGACCAGACCAGATCAGACCAAACCAAAGATCAGAACAGACCAAACCAGACCAGACTAGACCAAACCAAACCAGACCAGACTGGACCAGACCAGACCAAACCAAACCAGATCAGACCATACCAGACCATACCAGATCAGACCAAATCAAAGATCAGACCAGACCAAACCAGACCGGACCAGACCAGACCAAACCAAACCAGATCAGACCAAACCAAAGATCGGACCAGACCAAACCAGACTAGACCAGACCAAACCAAACCAGACCAAAACAGACAAGACAAAACCAAACTAAACCAAACCAGACCAAAACAGACCAGACCAAACTAAACTACACCAGACAACACCAAAGAAGATCAGACCAGAACAGACCAAACCAGACCAGAACAGACCAAATCAAACCAATCCAAACCAGACTAACTAAAACCAATCCAGACCACACCAGAACAAACCAAACAAAACAAAACCAGACTGTACCAGACCAAACCAAACCAAACCAGACCATACTAGAAACCAAACCAAACCAAACCAAACCACACCAGACCAAACCAAACCAAATCAAACCAGACCAGACCAGACCAAACCAACCAGATCAAACCAAACTAAAAACCAGAATGAACCAAACAAGACCAAACCAAACCAGACCAGAACAGAACACAGCAAGGCTTACACCCCTGGAAGGTTGAGCCAGGAAACTGGAAGTCCAAAATGGGTCCCTAAGCATCCTGCAGGCCCCGGTGGAGATCACCTTGGACCTGAGGTGTGCGGTCCCTCTGAATCTTCCCCTCTCGGGGTCCTCAAGTCTATGACCCTAGGCAGCAGCCTTCCAGCTCCAGCCAAGGACCACGGCTGCTCCGAGGCCGGGATGGAGGAGCTCTGAGTTGGGGACTTTAATTAGGGCGTTGGTATCTTATTGGAAGGTTGGAGTGATTTCCACTCCTGGAGATATTAGAAGCCTCGACAAATTCTATCACCATTTTATAGGTTGGAAATACAATATAGACTTTATTGCTGGCTGCCGTGTCTTCTTTTAAACAACTGCGCACCTGATAGAGTGGAGCTGCCAGTAAACCATGTTACAGAGGAGTCAGACAGGTCTTTATATAACACGGAGCGTTGGGAAGGGGCGGCCTCCCTTGCTGAGAGGGAAGACCTGGGTAATGTCTTGGGCCAGGTGGGTCATTGAGAATGTTTCTGAAAAAATTCTTCAAGACTTGGGACCTTAGGGGGTCAGGGAGGCTCCCTTCCCTCTTGAGGGTTTATGTCAATTTGCTCAAGAATTCTTTATTGAGCCCTACTCTGTGCAGAGGGTGACTAGATGAATGAGGCTCCATCCCTGTCCCTGGAGCAATGAATGATTGTGTTAGTGACAAGCAGACCATGAAGAAGGTTGCAGAAGGGGCCTGCGCGGAGGAGGGGGAGAATCCCTGAGCACGTCACCTGGGAACAAGGCCTGGATGGACAAAAGGTCTCACTGGTCTTCCCTGGCTGTGGACTCGTTTCTCCCTCCAGAGGCTCTGTCCCCGTCCCAGATTCTACAGCCGGAAGCCCAAGACATTACCCACAGCTCGCCTGATGCCAGCCAGACACTGCGATCTTTTGACCTGTTGATAATGGGAAGGAAATCGAGTCGGGTCAGTGAGCATGCCGGCAAGACTTTTATGTGGGCTTCCACTTAGGAAGGGAGACACAGCTCCCCAAAGAAGACATTGGGCTGGAGCTCGTTTTACTGTTTACCTGCAGGGTGGGATCTAACTGGCTTTAGGTGTGCTCGGTTCCAGCCCTGTGCTAAGAAGTTCTTGCAGCTGCTCAGAGGACACATTCAGACCCCCTGACCTCACCCGTGCAGAGCTGACACTGCTCAGCGTGGTGCACACCACACCTCCTGGGGTCGCTGTCAGGCTACGAGCCAACGTCCAGAAATGCATCTGCCCTTTGTCCCTGTGGTGGCCCCTGTCTCAACCTGTCTCCACGTCCTGCTGATCTGAGCATCTGTCCATGTCCAGTCTGTCTCCTTCTCTCCACATCCACCACAGCTGCCCCGGTGCAAGCCTCCATCAGCTCTCATGCAAATACTGAGGTCTCTTTTTCCTTCCTTCCTTCCTTCCTTCCTTCCTTCCTTCCTTCCTTCCTTCCTCCCTCCCTCCCCCCCTCCCTCCTTCCTTCCTTCCTTCCTCCCTCCCTCCCTCCCTCCCTTCTTTCCTTCCTTCCTTTCTTTCTTTCTTGGTACTGGAGATTGACCCCAGGGGCCTTCTCCCTCTGAGCTACACCCCTAGTCCTTCATTTTGTTCTGAAACAGGGTTTTGCTAAGTGGGGAGGAAATGGATCTGCTGAGAGTAAAAAGAGGTGAGACGGAGGGAAAGAAACTGGGTCCTGGCAACATTGTTTGAACCCTGATCAAGCCTTACCCGAATCCCTCCCCTGTCTTGGGCTTTTAGCTCCACTTGTCAATAAATTCTGTTTTTCCTTGAACAAATTTGGGATGGTCTTTTTGATATTTTCCATCAAAAAAAAATTATGTAGCTTCTTAGACTCCTCACAGTCTCTCCTGCCCCTTCTCAAGTGTTTTACCCACCATAGCCTGGCTGCCCATCACCCTAAGGATAGTCCCAAATCCTTAACATGGCCCACAAGAGGCCATGGCCCACAGGGGCCTGGCTGAGATGTCTGATATTTCATCTGTAAGCCAGGAATTTTCAAAGTGCTTTCTGGGGAATACCACTCTTGCAAGATGCTCTGCCAAAGGTTAAATAAGTTTGAACACAGATGGATCCTGTACTTGATCACTCCAAGGCACTGACAAGCCCTGCAGTGGTAGAATCCCAGGTTAACTAAGCATTTACTAAACATAGTTGACCACAAAACCTCCTCTCTCCCCTCCTTCACCACAGCCACAATGGTAAGGTAGATATTTCCATATTCATGAGTCAGGGGAGTGTCTTACAATCAGTAGGCACATGGAACGTGGGATTTCTTTAAACTGAAAGCTGGTTGCTTATTCTAAAGTCCTTCTTTATAGCTGACAATGACTTTGTATCAAGGTCATATGGTCACGTGTTGCAAAAGTAATGATGTATTGAAATGGCTTTTGAGGAGGAGTGACATATCGTAACTTGTGTTTGGGGGTGTCCGGTCCTGGGGCAGTGTGTGTGGGTTGGGGTGGCTGCGTGGCTGGGTTAGAAACCTCATCTATCTGGACCTGACACCTGCTGGGGAGGAGAACTCGCAGGTCTGCAGAGAGAGGCGCTAACTTCGGCACCTGTGAACAGGAGAATTTAATTAGGACGCAGGGGAATTGCCAAAAGGTTGAATCAATTTTTCCCTCAGAGGCCTCCTGTCTTGTAGTAGGAAAAGACAATCTAGAAGTGCCTATTACTTTTCGTCCAGCTGTCCAGAGGTGCTGGGGTCCACACCACGCACACAGCCTCAGGCCAGTTGTCCATGGCGCCTTTTCCCCACCGCGTACCCTCCCCACTCAGGAACTACCGCCGACCTCCAAAACCCACTGGGGTCTGGTGCCCCTCGCTACCTCCACCGCCAACACTGGTCTGAAACTCCCCCTGGGATGACCTTGAAGTCCTCCTGACTGGTCTCCATGCTCCGCCCTGGGCCCTGCCATCTGTCCTCAAACTCATTGTACTTTATTTTATTTATTTATTTATTTATTTATTTATTTATTTATTTATTTTGTGGTACCGGGGATTGAACGCAGGGGTGTTCTACCTCCGTGCTACACCCCCGGCCCTATTTTTCTTTTATGCTTTATTTTTGAAACCGGGTCTCACGAAGTTGCGGAGGGCCTCACTAGGTAGGTAGAGAGAGAGAGAGAGAGAGAGAGAGAGAGAGAAAGAGAGGAGAGAGAGAGAAAGAAAGAGAGAGAGAGAGAGAGAGAGAGATCGCGCGCGCATGCGCGCTGAGGTTGGCCGCGAACCTGGATCCTCCGGTCTCCGCCTCCCAAAGTACTGGGATTACAAGCGTGCACCACCATGCCCGGCTGTACTTTATTTTTTTATATTTTATTTATATCCATTTACTGGTGCATTGTAATTCTACATTTGATAGGTGTCAGGTTAGAAGAATCATACATGCACACATTGCCCATTTAGCCCTCCCTCAAATCCCACCCCTTTCCCTCCCCGTTCTCTCCCTTTAGTGCTTTGCACAGTGATTTGAGTTTTATAAGTTTGGATATATACCTCATACACTTTAGTGTGTTTCCCTCCACCCCCTCCCAACTCCCTCATTGTACTTTAAAAATGTAAATCAGCTAGGCGTGGTGGTGCATGCCTGTAATCCCAGTAAGTACTTGGGAGGCTGAGACAGGAGGATTGCAGGTTCAAGGCTAGCCTCAGAAACATAGCGAGACCCTGTTTCAAAATAAAATATAGAAAGGGCTGGGGGTGTAGTTTGGAGGTAGAATGGCCCTGGGTTCAATCTCCAATACCAAAGAGAGAGAGAGAGAGAGAGAGAGAGAGAGAGAGAGAGACCTCTAGGGCCCCATTCAGATTGATTTAGAGGAGCCCCTGGAGGGAACTGGGCTTCTTATGAGAGAGACCAGAGGCCTGAGGTGGGAGAAATCTCTATTGCTGGCTTTGCAGATGGAGGGGGCCACGTGGCTGGGACCAAGAGCCACCTGTGAGAACTGAGAGTAACCTCACTGGAGAGCCCAGGAGGAACGGATCTGTTAACAACCATGTGAATCCGATCAGGAAAGGATCGCAGCCTGGCCAGCGCCCTGGTTTCAGCCCACTGAGACTCGGAGTGGAGGACCCAGCTGGGCAGAGCCTGGGCGTGACCCCAGAAAAGATGAACTGATTAGCGGGTGTGGTTTAAAGCCATTCCATTGGTGGCAATTTGCAGTGCAGAAAAGGAATAGAGTAAGCAACCTATATTGTGTATGTGTGTGTGTGGGGGGGGGGTACTGGGGATTGAACCTGGGGCATTCTACCTCTGAGCTACACCCCAAGCACTTTTTATTTTTTATTTTTATTTTGAAACAGGGTCATGCTGAATTGCTGAGGGAGGCTGAGACAGGAGCAGCCTATGTCTCTGCTCACAGGTTTCTCTCAGCGAGCATGCAAGCTCCCAGAGGCCTGGGTTTCTGTTGTTTGCTGCTAGTCCTGTGGGCCCAGGGTGGCACCTGCTACAGAGCTGCTCCCGCGCACTGGTGGACTGGGCTGGGCCTCAGCACAGACCTGGGTGCAGGCGCTCCTGCCCACCAGACACGCCCCACGGTAGAGAGCAAGGAGGGAAGAGCTAACGGGGGCACAAGAGGTAGAGTTGAGGGCGCCCCTGATACATCCAAATGGGCTGGGCTGGGGTCTCCGTGGAGTGAGGTGCCTGAGCCACAGCCTCCTCTCTGCCCCAGGACCTCCCCTCCCTTTCCTGCCCACAGGTGCAGGCTCCACAGGGCGGGTGCTTGGAGTGGGTGAGAGGGGAGCAGAAGGGTGAGTCCCCTCTAGCCTCCTCCTTCTATTCTAGGTTGTGTTTTTCTCTCCTTTTTTGCCTAACATCAAGTTCATGTTCACTGTGGGATTATTTGCAACAGGTGGGGTGCCCCTGTACCTGCCTCGTCCTCCAGAGGTGTGGGGCTGGGCACTGCAGGAGTGGCCATAGAGCTGGGTAAGGCTGGGTGCCTGGGCTGGCTGTCCAGGGACCCTGGGCCTCATCCTCCTTCCCTTCCACCCCATGATCCTGCCAGATGAGGAGTGGGAACAGGCAGCTGCGTTCCGGTCCTGGCACCACCAGGTCCAAGCTGCACAGCCTTGGGGAAAGCTCCCTCAGCCTGCAGAGCCTTGGTTTCCTCATCTGTGAAGTAGTTGTAACTCTCTCTCTTGGTGATCTCATTAAACACCATCTTCATGCGGTTGACGCATGCCCAGGAAACTGCCCGGCCCTCCAAGTGCCAGCCAGCTCCTCGCACCTGCCTGCAGACACCAGGACTAGGGTCTCCCAGTTTCTGCAAACTAACGTGGTCCTACTCGGTGCTCGGGATCCATGTGGCCCCCCACTGCCCCTCCTGCAGGTTGGCGTCCACAGTCACCCATGGCCCAAGCCCTCACCTGGCCACCGCTCTGCGTTTTCTCTTCTCTTGACCTCTGCATTTAGCTGGTCACTGGGCCCTGGGAACTTCACCTCTTAATTTGCCCTTCATCTTTCTGGTTCTTAATTTCCATCTCTGTAGTGGCCTCTTCATTGACTTCTCACTTCCTGATCTAATTTCCACAATGCTGCCTGATGCATCTTTAAAAAAATTAAATCAGGCCGGGCCTGGTGGCGCACGCTTGTAATCCCATTACTTGGGAGGCTGAGACAGAAGGATCGCAGGTTCACGGCCAGCCTCAGCAACTTAGTGAGACCCTCTGCAGCTTAGTGAGACCCTGTTTCAAAATAAAAAATAAAATAGGGCTGGGGGTATAGCTCGAAGGTAGAATGCCCCTGAGTTCAATACCCAGTACCTCAAAAAAAATTAAATCAGGCCATGTTGCTTCTCTGCTTAAAACCCCGTGATCACTTCTTTTTATACCAAGAACTAAACTTACCCTCCCAACCCAGCCCTACGAGGCCCCTACTGAGCAGGCTTCTGCCTTCCCTACTTTCTCAGCCTCCGCCTGGATCCCAAACCTTCTGAGTTCTTTCTACCTCAGGACCTTGGCACACATTGTTCCTTTTTGCTTGGTGCACTCTATTATTTTTATTCTAATATTTCCCCCAAACTATCCTCCTCCTGATGCGCCATAGGGAATTATAGAGAACAATAAAAAACCATGTTAATAATGTTAATGATGGCTGACGTTTATCCAGTGAATAATTTTATGCATAGCTTTATGCATAATTAGCATGTTTGAATCACCTAACAGTCCTGTCCCCTTCTTACTGGTGAGAAACTGAGGCAGAGGGAGCTGAAGCTCTTCATGACATCACAGGAGGGTGTGGCTGGGACGTGGCAGGAGGAGGGGCACGAGGGGGCAAGGTCTGAGGTGTGTCCTGCCTTGGCTCAGGCTCCCTAGAAGCAGAGCCCAAAAGTGGGGCTCTACGAGGCTGTTTCCTGGGGATCCCCCTGGGAGCCAGAGGTGGCAGGGAGTTCTGGTCTGGGAGGGAAGTGGATTTCGCTGGAGGGTGAGCTGTCTCCCTGATCTTGCTTCAGGTATCGGGAGAGTTCTGCTGGGCCCTTTGAGGAAAGAATTTCCCTGTGCAGGCAGCAGGCCTACCCGGCCCGGGCTCTTAGGGACGAGGCTCCCATTTCAGAAGCAGCGTGCCTGACTCAGGAACTGCCAGGTAAGACCTTTGCAGATTCTTTGTTTTTGAAGAGATGAAGTCTCACTATGTTTCCCAGACTAGCCCTGGACTCCTGGGCTCAAGGGATCCTCCAGCCTCAGCCTCTCAAGTAGCTGGGACAACAGGTGTGCACCACTGGGCATGGCTGATCTGTGCAGTTTATAAAGCATCCTCCTTCCCTTCCTTTCCCGGAAATACAACAACCCTGTGTCATAGGCTGGAAGATGTTCTTATTCCCATTTTAAAGAGGAGGAAAATGAGGTTCAGGGTCTCATCCTCAGAATGTACTGACTGCTGTCTGGGAACCCAAATGGTGCTGGGCACTGGATGAATAACTCCAGACTCCTCAGCTTTCATCCCGTTTGGCTTCCCCAGTTACCAGCTGTGTGACTTTTGGACCATTACCAACCTCTCTGGGCCTCAGTTTCCTCATTTTTCTAATGGGGATACTAATATATTTATTGACTTTGCAGGATCAGATGAGCTATGTATAAGTATTCAAGCCACTATAGTCCCTGACCTCGAGTGGTCCCAGAGCAGAGCCCTGCCAGGCTGGGGAGGCCCAGCCACGCTCCTGGGGGCCACCTGCCTCCCCACATCTCTGTGCTCAATCGAATCTGAAAACAATGAACCAGCCCCAGTAAGTGCTTTCAGTCCTGACAATCAGGGGAGGTTAAAAAAAAAAATAAGAACAGAGAGTGGACCGAATTGTTTTCTTTGGGAGAAAGAAATCTCATTTGGAGGCACGCTGCGCTCCGTGGCGGGGAGGCGGTGGACGGGTGCGACGCAGGACCTGCGTCTGTCTCCGAGCGGCTCAGGAATTGCTGCTGGCATTTCTAGTGAGAAGCTGCCATGGGCTCCACTTCCTATAATATCCTAATTAAAGAGCTGTTATTCATCTGGGAGGCACGGCGGCCAAGTGACAGACTGGTGGCAAGTGGTGCCCTAGGCCTGGGGTACAGGAGTGGGAGGCTGGGCGGGGCGCCCCCACTGGGTACCTCTGTGCCTGCTGCCTCTGCCCATCCACATCCCAACTGCCACTGCCATCACTGAGCCTGAGCTCAGAGCCGGGCGCATCAGGTCCCCAGGGCTCCCCGGTGTGCCCAGGCAGGTTAGGGGCAGCATCCCTAGAGAGGGGACACTGAGGGGCAGGAGGCTGGGGGACTTGGGAGATGGCTTCCCTGGCACTCCGCCGGGCAGAGGAATGGGACATGGGTGGACAGACAGCAAGAGACAGAGGGAGGGCGAGGGGCAGGACGGCCAGGGGCAGCGAAGGAGGGGTGAGTGGAGGAGGGAGAGGGGCGGCTGCGGAGACCTGCTACGTGCCAGGTGGGCTCTCTGTGTCTGCCATCTCGTTTCAGCTGCACGCACTGAATCCTTTCCCCAGACCTCAGTTTCCCCACATGTGACGTGAGAGATGTGTCCTGTGGATCCTGAGGGGGCAAATGAGGTGACGGAGAGGGTGAGGGGTGGGGACCACAGAGGGACAACGAGAGGCGAGAGGGCTGCACGGTGTGGCTCACACGAGCTCCCCACAGCAGCTGCAGTGACTGTCCTCCAGGGAGAGCGACTTCGGCAGGAGGGACTTCCAGGGAAGGGAGGCAGGGACTTCTGCACACACTTTCCCAGTCAGGAAGTGGGGGAGGGAGGCTGAGTCCCCCTGTGGCAATTTTAGCAGAATGTTCCAGATGTTCTGCAGTCCTTGGGAAGTGACAGCAGCTGTTGGGGTGAGTGGAGCTTCAGGCTGGGGAGGGTAACTGCCTGACGATGACGAGCTGCTACTCAAGGTGAGAACCTACTACTTGCTGGAGCCCGGAGCATGCTCAGCACTGTGTGCCCTCCATCTGCCTCTTTTCTTTTCCTCCTCCTCCTCCTCCTCCTCCTCCTCCTCCTCCTC
>PVJS01035409.1:0-21031 GCA_004027185.1 Glis glis | reverse complement strand
CAACGTATGTGTTTGGCAGCTTTGTCGAAAATCAATTGGCTATAAGTTTGTGGACTTGTACAAACACAATTATGAAAGTGTAAAACAGCCAGGCATGGTGGTGCATACCTGCATTCCAGTACTTGGGAAGCTGAGACAGGAGGATCGCAGGTTCGAAGCCAGCCTCAGCAACTTAGTGAGGCCCTCCTCAACTTAGTGACACCCTGTTTCAAAATAAAAGAATAAAGCCGGGCGTGGTAGCACACGCTTGTAATCCCAGTACTTGGGAGCCTGAGACCGGAGGATCTGGGTTCACGGCCAGCCTCAGCTACTTAGTGAGGCCCTCCACAACTTAGCGAGACCCTGTTTCAAAATAAAGAATAAAAAATAGGGCTGGGGGTGTAGCTCGGAGGTAAAATCCCCCTGGGTTCAATCCCCAGTTCCGCAAAATAAAAATAAAAAAATAAAATAAAAGAATAAAATAGGGCTGGGGGTTTAGCTCAGAGGTAGAATGCCCCTGGGTTCCATCTCCAGTACCACAAAAAAAAAAAGAAAAAGTATATACTAGTATGACTATTCTAGAGAGCAATTTTTTTTTTTGCTCTTAAATTAAGCCCAAATTTAATGCTCAGAAAGTGGTGAAAACATAAAAATTAAGCTGGCAAAAAAGCAGATACATCACTTTGTTCTATTATGCTAGTCCTAACATTATTGGTATAATATCACCCCTAAAAAGAGGGGCTTCTTTTCATGAATCTCCTCTAGTAGTGACCTCTACTAGTGACCTCTACTAGTGACTTCTAGTGGAAAATAAGAGCCCTTTTCTCAATACCTGAGTTTAAACTTAACAGTGTCTTCAAGTTATAGATCCCAAAAAATGTGCTATACCCAAAGACAAAATTTTATAAACATTTTCATAATTTCTGAGTAAAAAAAAAGTAATTACACATAGATCTCCAAGGGGAAAATATGGAAGTGTTCTACATAAAATTTCAAATGTTTTCACTGTATTAAGCAAAAATTACATACAAGGCCTCTTTTTTTCTGTTAACCACAAAATAAATAGCTCTCCAGACCCCTTGGAGAGTAGGAGCAACTCTAGTGAAATACAGTTTTGAAGAGAGAGAAGAGGACAATTCTTGGGGACTGAATCCCTTGCTTTGACACTTATTTAGTGCCTCCTGATTTGTGAACATCCCCGTATTTCTTACAGTTGTGGGAAAAACTAACATGAAAAGTAAATTCATGCTGGGCATGGTGGGGCATACCTGTAATCCCAGTACTTGGGAGGCTGAGATAGGAGGATCACAAGTTTGCAGCCAGCCTCAGCAACTTAGCAAGGCCCTCCGCAACTTAGTGAGACCCTGTTTCCAAATTAAAAAATAAAGAAATAAAATAAAATAGAGCTGGGGGTGTAGCTTAGAGATAAAATGTCCCTGAGGGTGTAGCTCAGAGACAGAATGCCCCTGGGGTTCAATCCCCAGTACCACACACACAACAAAAACAGTAAATTCATAATCCTAAGCACAGAGATATTTCTGACAAATATAGGGGATTCCATAACTAAATATGGTATCCTATAAGTCCTGGACATATCTGAAGACACCCTATCATTTTGCCTCAATGAAACCAGAAAACCTGAAGAAAGAGCAGTCCTATGGCCTCTATCCAATAACTTCTGAACTAGTCTTAAAGCCACTTTATCAAAACTACACTAATATGTAATGGAGAAAGAAGGCAAAAGGAACCAAGGATGCAACTAGCTGCCAGCAAAAAGGCTGTCATTTAACAAGCCTTGCTGTGACCATCCTCACCTCCAATAAATGTTTCACAATCCTACACAGTGTTTAGAGCCGAAACATTCCTCTTCCGACATTAGCTCTTGTTTTCTAACAAGCCGAAATTTGTTTCTGCCTTGTCAGAAGCCAAAGGCAAACTCTGTTCTCTTCTCCCCAGAAACTTATAATAAAATAATGATAAACAGATCTAAGTCAAATTTCTGAGAACTAGTTAAAAATCATGGGCAATTGAACACTCAAAATTTCCCTCCAGGATATTTGTCTCCTTATAAAAAGACCATCTGTTTTTATTTATAGACAACATAATCTCAAATGTGGTAACGACAACCAAGTAAACTAGCATTATCTAACACACAGCAGAGGAATTGCCTGGGAGAGAAGATTGCTTTGCCACTCTGAGTTAGATACATTCATTTATTTAGAAGGATAACAAATGGAAGAGAAAGGATATAATGTGCAGGTCCATATAAAAATCTAATAGCCAAGAAGGAAAAAAGAATCTAATTCTGGAGTTCATACTACTGAGAGCCTAGCCTTTCCAAACGGATCTCTGACTATCCTAATTCTATGATTTTCCTCCCTTTGGTCTGGAACACATTGAAATCAAATTAATGGAGAGATCTCATTACAGAGATTAAACATAATTTACTTAGCAACAAGTCAAAAGATAGAAAGAAAACCTGGGTGTGTAAAGCCTGTTTCTATGAAGTTCCTTTACAGTACTTCCTTGAGTCAAAAACCTAAACTATCATTTGGGTTTCAGAGGCAGAGAAAGGTCCAGGCACTTATCAAGCCTTCATTAATATTTGTTAATTAAGTGGATAGAAGAGAAACTAAATACATCACTTCTGCCCATTTATATGGTGGATCAGATGTTCTATGCATATAACCATAAAAAACTTTTTTTTTAATACTGTGGCTTTAACTCAGGGGTGTTCTATCTCTGAGCTACACCCCCAGCCCTATTTTAATTTTGAGACAGGGTTTCACTAAGTAGTCGAGGCCAGCCTTGAACCTGCGATCCTCTTGTCTTAGCCTCCTAAATACTAGGATTATAGGCATGCACCACTGCACCCAGCTAAAATAAAACTTCTGAGACTGCTCATCTTTACTCAAGAAACCAGAGATCTCATGATTCATTACTAATGAATCCTCTTAGAATCAAATGGAGTCAGTCATACTTTTAAAAGAAAACTATTTTATAACATGTGGGGTATAATGAAGTAATCAAGTAATAATAAATAACAAAACTGGGCGTGGTGGTGCACTCTTATAATCCCAGTACTTGGGAGGCTGAGACAGGAGGATGGCAGGTTCAAAGCCAGCCTCAGCAACTTAATGAGGCTCTCAGTAATTTAGCAAGACCCTGTTTCCAAATAAAAAATAAAATAGGTCTGGGGGTGTAGCCCAGAGGTAGAAGGTCCCTGGGTTCCATCCCCAGTACCACAAAAAAATTAATAATAATAATAATAAACAAAAAAACATACTTGGGAGTACGACATAGATGCCAAGTCCACTGGATCTCACAGAAAAAGAAAAATGAGGAAAAGGACTTGGCAACTAGCCAAAGTACATTATCCAAAACTTAAAATTCTAGAGCATGGAACAGGCAACAGAAGGAAACCTGATTGGCCAGAGCTCAGAGAGCGATTCTGCAACACAATTCCCCATTTCTGTTCACACACCTCTCCTCCATACAGAGAGGAGGGAACGATGCTGGCTCAGTATGAAAGCCAAGTATAAATCACCTGCATATTACTTTTTATTTTATATATATATATATATTTTTGGTGCTGGGAATTGAACCCCAGAGCCATCTACTCCCGAGCTACACCTCTACTCCCACTACATTGCTGAGGCTGC
The DNA here is from genome assembly GCA_004027185.1 of Glis glis. Taxonomy (NCBI): domain Eukaryota; kingdom Metazoa; phylum Chordata; class Mammalia; order Rodentia; family Gliridae; genus Glis; species Glis glis. The sequence goes on along the minus strand of PVJS01035409.1, from coordinate 17,390 downwards.
CGGTAAACTTGCGATCCTCCTGTCTCGGCCTCCCAAGTACTGGGATTACAGGCGTGCATCACCATGGCCGGCCACCTGCATATTACTTTGATAGTACTAATGACAATCCTACTTCCTAGGCTTCTGAAACACAGTTGTGTGTCTCTCTCAGAGTTTCACAAGTGCCTGATGGCAATGTACCTGTCACCAGAACAAAGTCTGTTCATTGCACAACACGCTGCGGAGTCTCAAGAATCCTTCCAGATGTTCTAGTGCCTCATTGCTCACTCTGTCCTTTTTCAATTCTCCTCCCTCTCGATATGCCCTTAATATTTTTCAGGTCTCATAATATGGACTAGTGAAAGAGAACTGAAGCAAAAAGGATTGCAAAAAAAATCTGCCTCCCCACAAAGATGTGCACTGGCACATAAAACTGCACAAGAGCTGTCAGTGACCTCTGACTCACCATATAAAAGAATTCCCCAAAGATTAGAATAAAGAAATGGAATCCTAATTGTCAAAAGAGAAATGTGGATTCCCAACGATAGAAGACAAAAGGTTTAGTGACAACACTGTGCAGTAATGTCACAGGCAACAGAGGCACGTGGTATTCAACAGGAGTAGACAGAGAGTCACTGAGAATACACAAAGGCCTGAGCCTTCACCGCCTGTGAGTTAACAGACCGATGAATACTAAACACAAGGGATATCGGAACTGAGAGAAAATATCCACCAAATTCTCTTCTGGTTTGGTTTGGTTTTCGGTACTGGGGATGGAACCCAGGGACACTCTACCACTGTGCTTCATCCCCAGCCCTAAGTTGCTAAGGCTAGTCTCAAACTTGAGATCCTCCTTCCTCAGCCTCCCAAATTCCTGGGATTACAGGAGTGTGCCTCCGCACCTGGCCTATGGCAGAGCTTCTAACCTCTGCATTATTGACATGTTGAGCCAACTGATTCTGTTATAGGAAGCTCTCTTGTGTATGGGATGTTTAATAGAATCCTTAACTTCCTACCAATTAGATGCAATAGCACCCTGCACTATAACAATAAAAAAAATGTCTCTAGCCGGGTGTGGTGGCGCACGCTTGTAATCTCAGTACTTGGGAGGCTGAGACCAGAGGATCTGGGTTCACAACCAGCCTCAGCTACTTAATGAGGCCCTCTGCAACTTCGTGAGACCTGGTTTCAAAATAAAGGATAAGAAACAGGGCCAGGGGTGTAGCTCGGAGGTAAAACGTCCCTGGGTTCAATCCCCAGTAACGCAAAAAAAAAAAAAAAGTCTCTAGATATTCACCCCTGGGAGGCAAAATCACCCTTGATTAAGCACTTATTTACAGCAATATAAAGAAGCATAAGATAATAACAGCTACTGAGAATCATAAGTAACTAAACAACCACCCATAAGAAATTGAACAGCCATATCCAGAGTACTGATAATAGCTCAATGTAAAGTTTTTATAAACTTTGTCCCTTAATACTAAACAATTATGATAATAATTCAGAAAGAAATGTAAAGATATGCCAAAGAGGGCTGGGGATGTAAGCTCTTGCCTAGCATGTGCAAGGCTCCTGGTTCAATCTCCAACACCACAAAGCATAATAATAATAAAATATGCAGAATGTGTAAAATCATATGCCAGGAAAAAACAAGTAGATGAGGGACATTCAAAAATCTCCTGGAGCTTGGTACAGTGGTGCAGGCATGTAATCCCTGCTACTAGGGAGGCTGTAACAGGAGGAATACAAGTTAGATGCCAGCCTGAGCAACGTAGCAAGACCCTGTCTCAAAATAAAAAATAAAAAGGGATGGAAGTTCATCGACCTAGTGAAACAGTTTCCAAGTAAGAAATAAAATCGGAGCCGGGCGTGGTGGTGCACACTTGTAATCCTAGTACTTGGGAGGCTGAGACAGGAGGTTCGAGGACAGCCTCTGCAATTTAATGAGGCTCTCAGCAACCTAGTGAGACCCTGTTTCCAAATAAGAAATAAAATCGGTCTGGGGGTGTAGCTCGGAGGTAGAATGCTTCTGGGTTCAAGTCCCAGTACCCCCCCCCCACACACACACACACAAAATCGGGCTAGGGGTGTAGCTCAAAGGTAGAATGTCTCTGGATTCAATCCCCAGTACCACAAAAACAGGGGGGATGGGGATGCAGATCAGTGGTAGAGCACCCCTAGGTTCCATCTTCAGTACATCAGAAAAAAAAGAAAGAAAAAAAATACTGGATCCTTCCACTGTGAAACTTGTATAACATTCGATTAAAAATTGCTTCCATCAAGCCGGGCGTGGTGGCACACACCTGTAATCCCAGTACTTGGGAGGCTCGGACAGGAGGATCACAGATTCATAGCCAGCCTCAGCAACTTAGTGAGGTACTCCACAACTTAGTGAGACCCTGTGTCAAAATAAAAAGTAAGCCGCGCGTGGTGGCGTATGCTTGTAATCCCAGTACTTTGGGAGGCGGAGACCGGAGGATCTGGGTTCACAGCCAGCCTCAGCTCCCTCTCGCTCTCTCTCTCTCTCTCTCTCTCTATTTCTCTCTCTCTACTTAGTGAGGCCCTCCGCAACTTCGTGAGACCCAGTTTCAAAATAAAGTATAAAAAATAGGGCCCGGGGTGTAGCGCAGAGGTAGAACGCCCCTGGGTTCAATCCCCGGTACCGCAAAAAGTAAATAAATAAATAAATAAATAAATAAATAAATAAATAAATAAACAAACAAACAAATAAATAAAAAGTAAAATAGGACTGGGGGGTATAGCTCAGAGACAGAATGGCCCTACTCGAGAGGCTGAGACAGGTTCAAGGCCAGCCTCAGCAACTTAGTGAGATCCTCAGCAACTTAGTGGGACCTTATTTCAAAATTTAAAAGATCTTAAAAGAGCTGGGGCTATATCTCAGAGCTAGAATGCCTCCAGGTTGAATCCCCAGTACCAAAAAAAAAATTATAGTAATATACAAGATAAACTCATATTAATATCATTTTAGTAAAATTTTCCCTACCTTTCACTCTGGACACATGAGTCTCACATAAGAGATTTCTATGCAAAAGATTATGTAATTAATATAAAAGTAACAATCTAATCTGTGGAAGTTTATGAATTGAAATTTTATTTAGGCTTTTGATAAGTTAAGCAATAAAAAAACCCTATGAAACAGAACTAGTGATTTACAAACTGCACGCTATTCTCTTTCTGGTATATATATATATTTTCACAAATTTTCCAAATTTTTTTCATATTTAGCTCTAATTTCCTCTCCTCTAAGAAATGTTTCCTGAACCTCCAAAGTTTATGTTGTACCTCTTATGCCTTAAAATACTTATAAGATATTTTTATCACTATTTGTTAATTTTTCCCTTCATTATAATTTCATATAAAAGTATTATCTCCCCAATAGACTGTAAGCTCTTGAAAGCTGGACTAAGTTTTTTTTTTATCTATTTCATATAATGTCCAGCACACTGTTATGCACATACAGTGAACACATCAATTTTGTTCAATAAATAAAATTTAAGGGTTTAATATTGTTAAGTATTGATCATTCCACAATGTATAAATATATCCAAACTTCACAATGTATACCATAAATATATATAATTATGTGTCAAAAAATTAAGTATTAAAACTTAAAATTAAAAAATAGATGACACAATCAGTATATAATATCAGGGATCAGCCTAGAATGTAAAAAGACAAAATGTAATTGGTTCAGGAAAAAAAATTGTTTTTTGTGGTACTGGAAATTGAACCAAGGGACAGTCTACCTCTGAGCTATACCCCCAGCCCTATTTTTTTTTAATTCTTTATTTTGAAACAGGGTCTCACTAAGTTGTGGAGGGCCTCACTAAGTAGCTGAGGCTGGCTGCAAACCTGCGATCTTCCTGTCTCAGCCTCCCAAGAATTGGGATTACAAGCATGCGCCACCACACCCAGCTCAGAAAAAATTTAAAAGGGAGAAACATAGCCAGGCGTGGTGGCGCACGCTTGTAATCCCAGTACTTTGGGAGGTGGAGACCAGAGGATCCGGGGTCGCAGCCAGCCTCAGCTCTCTCTCTCTCTCTCTCTCTCTCTCTGTCTCTCTCTCTCTCTACTTAGTGAGGCCCTCCGCAACTTCGTGAGATCCGGTTTCAAAATAAAGTATAAGAAAATAGGGCCGGGGGTGTAGCGCGGTTGTAGAACTCCCCTGGGTTCAATCCCCGGTACCGCAAAAAAATAAAAATAAATAAAATAAAAGGGTGAAACATAAAGTCCCTTTCCAGACATGAAAATTGGGAATTAAAAAAAAGAAATTTAATAGTAGCACTTTTTTATTATTTTTCAGTGACTTCTGACACATAAGAGTAATTGAAATCAAAGGTAAGCTGGGTGTGGTGGCTCACGCTTGTAATCCCAGTACTTGGGAGGCTGAGACAGGAGGATCCGGGTTCGCGGCCAGCCTCAGCTACTTAGTGAGCCCCTCCGCAACTTAGTGAGACCCTGTTTCCAAATAAAGAATAAAAAATAGGGCTGGGGGCATAGCTCAGAGGCAGAATGCCCCTGGGTTCAATCCCCGGTACCGCAAAAAAAAAAAAAAGAAAGAAATCAAAGGTAAAATGAAAATGCTTAGAGGAGGGGGACCCTAATAAAAACACTGCCCACAGCATAGCGTTATGAAAATAGGCCCTACTCTGTTTTCATAATACAGGTAGATAAACTACATTCTTAAAATGAATGCCTAAGCCGGGCGTGGTAGCACACGCTTGTAATCCCAGTACTTTGGGAGGCGGAGACCGGAGGATCTGGGTTCGCGGCCAGCCTCAGCTCTCGCTCTCTCTCTCTCTCTGTCTCTCTCTCTCTCTCTCTCTTTCTCTACTTAGTGAGGCCCTCCGCAACCTCGTGAGACCCGGTTTCAAAATAAAGTATAAAAAATAGGGCCACGGGTATAGCGTGGAGTTAAAACGCCCCTGCGTTCAATCCCCGGTACCACAAAAAAAAAAAAATGAATGCCTATTTAGCTTCAAGAAACACTATTTCCTTTTACGTAATCATATTCTTCTCTGTGAACTGCCCGTTATTGATAGCAAATACACTGCAATAAAGCATAAACATGTATGTTCATGTCAACAATTCAATATCCAAAAAAAAGAGAAAAACTGAACACATCTATTAAATTCTATGCAGATTAAAAGAATGAGCTAGGGATATTTCTATATTGAAAGAAAGAGGTAGGTTGAGGAAAGGGGAAGAGGAAAACGAGGGAGAGACAGAGGGCAGACTGAAATTATGAAAAAGTATAGAAATGTTACAGTAAAATACTATTCAAATAAATGTGTATATATGTGTACACATGTGCTTCATACAGCTATGTAAAGCAAAAGGGCTAGATAAGGAAATGCAGTATTTACTTAGGTGATTTAAAATAATGTTAACCTAAATACTTCATCCATCTTCAAAAATTCTGTGCGTGCATGCATATGTTGCTGGGGACTGAAACCAGGGGCATTCTACCTCCAAGCTACACAACCAGTCCTTTGTTCTTACTATTTTTTATTTTGAAATAGAGTCTTGCTAGGTTGCCAAGGGTGGCTATGAACCTGCAATCCTCCTGTCTCTGCCTCCAAAGTACTGGGATTATAGGTTTGAGCCAACACACCCAGCCATCTTCAAAAATTCTAAACTTAGAGCCAGGTGTGGTGGCGCACGCTTGTAATCCCAGTACTTTGGGAGGCGGAGACCGGAGGATCAGGGTTCGCGGCCAGCCTCAGCTCTCGCTCTCTCTCTCTCCCTGTCTCTCTCTCTCTCCTTAGTGAGGCCCTCCGCAACTTTGTGAGACCCGGTTTCAAAATAAAGCATAAAAAAAAATAGGGCCGGGGGCGTAGCGCAGAGGTAGAACGCCCCTGCATTCAATCCCCAGTACCGCAAAAAAAAAATTAAAAACAAAATTCTAAACTTAGTTTCTGCTATACAGAGTCTCAGTGTACAAGTTGTTGTTCCTGTTATTATCATTGGTACCGGGGACTGAACCCAGGGGCATTCTATCTCTGACCTAAACCCCCAACCCTTTTTTATTTTGAAACAGGGTCTCACTAAGTTACTGAGGGTTGCTGTTGTTATTATTATTATAATTGGTGCTGGGGATTGAACCCAGGGGCATTCTATCCCTGATCTATATCCCCAGCCCTTTTAATTTTTATTTTAAAACAGGGTCTCACTAAGTTACTGAGGGTCTCACTAAGTTGCTAGGGCTGTCCTTGAACCTGTGATCCACTTGTCCCAGCCTCCCACGTACTAGGATTACAGGCATGTGCCACCAAGCCCGGCTTTAATTTTTAACAAGTATAATCAAATACAATATACAATTCTTGGTTTCCTCTCACTGCAAGGAAATTTCTGCCTGAGTCCTTCTAGGTTTCCCTGAAAACATCTATGAGAAGCTCTCTCTCATATATAGAACTACATCTATTTGTCTTACACACAGAATTATGCCTAAAAATTAGCAAAGAAAATATTACACAAACCCCCAGTAATATTTTCTACTACTATATCCCCCAAGTTGCAGGTCACTGACATTACCTGGTAACCTAGAGAACACAACATCCTTAATTCTTTTAACACCCACCAAATAATTAAAATTTTAAGAGCACTAACTGCCTATGAAATTAGGAGCTCAATTAAAATGAACAGTCATAAACAATTCTCCAGACAGGGGAAAAAACACGTTTCTGGATCAAACAGCAGCGCTGATGAAACTGCATAATAAAAGGTCATCTTTGTCAAACAAAACTCAAGGCCTCTCACTTCATTAAACAGCTCAAAGTAAATATATTTACCCAGTACAACAAGTATTTGGATTTTTACCAACCTGGAAGAACATTTTACTAGAGTCAATGGTTAGCTATGAAGATATTTATAAGCAATTCTTTCCTTTCCTGTAACTTAGGAAATTAATGTAGTTAAATTAGTTTTAAAAATCAATAAATTCTAGTAGAAGACAAATTTAATCAAACAAAGTGATGATGAAAAATGTTTGTCATGAAGCCAAATGGTAAAACCTAAATGCCTGTATAATAATATATCCTGAGCCAGGCGTGGTGGCGCACGCTTGTAATCCCAGTACTTGGGAGCCTGAGACCGGAGGATCGCAGGTTCACAGCCAGCCTCAGCTACTTAGTGAGGCCCTCTGCAACTTTAGTGAGACCCTGTTTCCAAATAAAGAATAAAAAATAGGGCTAGGGGTGTAGCTCGGAGGTAGAATGCCCGTGGGTTCAATCCCTAGTACCGCAAAATAATAATAATAATAATAATAATAATAATAATAATATATCCTGAAAGACTGTATAATAATATAAACAAAAATACTTGAAAACTGTTAGTTCCTTCCTAAATCTATTTTGCACTATTTAGAAAGCACTATGCAATAGAAACAAAATGCAAGCCACATATGTAATTTTAGATTTTATCATAGCCACATTAAAAAAGCAAAAACAAGCCAAGCGTGGTGGTGCACGCCTGTAATCACAGTACCTGGGAGGCTGAGACAGTAGGATTGCAGGTTCCCAGCCAGCCTCAGCAACTTAGGCCCTCAGCAACTTAGTGAGACTCTGTTTCAAAACAAAAAATAAAATAGGGCTGGAGGGGTAGCCCAAAGGTAGAATGCCCCTGGGTTCCATCCCCAGTACCACCACCAAAAAAAAAAAACACCTAGCCAGGCGTGGCAGCACATGCTTGTAATCACAGTGGAGAATCTGGTTTCACAGCCAGCCTCAGCTACTTAGTGAAGCCATCTGCAACTGAGACCCTGTTTCAAAATGAATAAAAAAAATAGAGCTGGGGGTGTAGCCCAAAGGTAGAATGCCCCTGGGTTCAATCCCTGGTACCACCAAAAAAAAACCTAAACAGGTAAAATTAATTTTACCAACGTTAATTAACCAAACATAACCAAGTGGTTATCATTTCAACATGTGATCAATTCTAAAATATAACATTTTTTTTCCTTTTTCTTTTTGTGTTACTGGGGATTGAACCCAAGGGCATTCTACCTCAAGCTACACCCCAGCCCTAATTTTTATTCTTTATTTTGAAACAGGGTCTCACTAAGTTGCATAGGGCCTCACTAAGTAGCTGAGGCTGGCTACGAACCTATGATCCTCCTGTCTCAGCCTCCCAAGTACTGGGATTACAAGCCTGTGCCACCATGCCCAGCTTGATAACTTACTCTTTTTGTATGAAGTCTTAGAAATATTTTTAAAATAATTTTTGTGTATGGGGAGCACTGGGGAATGAACCCAGAGGCATTCTACCTCTAAGCTACACCCCCAGCCCTATTTTATTTTTATTTGGAAACATCTCACTAGGTTGATGAGAGTCTCACTACTTGCTGAGACTGTCCTCAAACCTGCGATCCTCCTGTCTCAGACTCCCAAGTGCTGGGATTACAAGCATGGGCCACCACTCCCGGCTTAAAATAAATTTTATTGTGTATATTTAAGGTATACAACATGTAATGTGACATGTAGACAGTAAAATGGTTAACTGTAGTGAAAGAAATGAACATACCCATCATCTTCACAGGTACCCATTTATTTTTTGTTTTTGTGGTAAAAGCAGCTAAAATCTACTCATTTAGCAAGAATCCCAAATACAATTCTACTATTTAGAGTCTTCCTTCACACACACACACACACACACACACACACACACACGCACGCACGCACTGAGATCTCTAGACTTGTGAATACTACCTATCTGCTACCTTGTAACCTCTGACCTATATCTTCCATTTACTCCCTCCACTCCACTCTTGGTAATCAGTTTTCTCTCTGGATATTTGACTTTCTTTTTTTAAATCCATATGCAAGGGAGATCATGCCATATGTTTCTTCTGTGCCTGGCTCATTTCAACAAGGACAATGTCCTCAGGTGACAAATGGCAGTATCACCTTCTTTCAGAAAAGGCTGAATATCCCATTGTATATAAACATAACTTCTGTATTCACTCATCCCATCTCGGATATTTAGGCTGTTTCCCTCTCTTGACTACTGTGTGTAATGGGGCAATGAACGTGGCAGTGCAGATAACGTTTACAAGGTGGTGGTTTCATTTCCTTTGGGTATCTGCCCAGAAAAGCAACTGCTGGATAGTGTGGTAGCAATGTTTTTTATTTCTTTAGGAAACTCCATACTGTTTTCTATAATGGCTGCACCAATCTCCATTCTCACCAACAGTGTACAAGGGTTCCCTCTTCTCTACATCCTGGATACTTGTTATATCTTGACATTTTGGTAACAGCCTCCTAATGAGTGTGGAATGATATCTCATAAGTGGTTCTGATTTCCCGTAACCTAATGATTAAAGCTGTTGAGCACCTTTTCACAATCTCTTGATCATTCTTATGTATTCTTTGGAGAAATGTCTAGTAAGGTCCTTTGCCTATTTTTTAATTGAGTTATTTGCTGTTCTGCTACTGACTTGTATGAGTTCTTGATAGATTTTAGATACTAACCTTTTACCAAATACATGGTTTGCAAATATTTTTTCCCAATCCCTAGGTTGCCTTTTCATTTTGCTTAACTGTGCAACATCTGTATTTTACACTTAACAGCACTCACAATAGAGGCTAATCACATTTCAAGTGATCAAGAGCCACATGTAACAAGTAGTTGCCATATTGAACAGTGCATATCTGTAACAAAAGCGGGTCAAATACCATTTCTAAAGAACATTAATAAAACCAACAGAAAGCACTAAATACCTAAGCAAAAGCAAAATGTCATTAAAGGCAAATGTAGGTTTACAGTAGAGTCAAAACCTATTAACAACAGTTAACAGTAATTCAGCCAGTCCTATTTTAAATACTTTTCAAGTATTATCTCATTTGATTATCACAAAGTATAGATACTAATAATATCCCCATTTTATATACAAAAACAAACAAAAAGTAGGTAAAGATTTAACCCAGGCTACGCGCTTAAACTCTATGCATGCTATACTGCAATAAAAGCCAAAGGTTGTGTTTTTTAAATCATAATAGAGAAGAAGAGCATAAAATAAAAGATACGGTATAGAATATACTACATCTGAAGCCAGGCACAATGGGGCAGGCCTGTAATCCCAGTACTTGGGAGTCTGAGACAGGAGGAACACAGGTTCAAGGCCAACCTGAGCAACTTAGCTGAGATCCTGTTTCAAAATAAAAAATAAAAAGGGCTGGGGGAATAGCTTGGAGGTAGGATAACCCTGGGTTTAAGCCCCAGTACCAAAAAATATATATAAATATAATATATATATATATTATATATATCTGTCTTGAATATATATATATCTGTCTTGAAAACTATTTTTTGGAACTAACAGATTTTTTAAAACTGAATCATGGCATATAATAGTTTTCTATGCAACACTTCATTCTCCAAACAAATTATACAATTTTAGACTAGAATTTGTGTTTTTTAAACTATTACCACAATTATAAATTTTACCTTATACTGGTAATATAAAATGAAAATACTTATCACCTAGTATTGAAAATTACAGTTTTAGCTTAAAGGGGGAAAAAAAGAATAATAAAAGATTTGTTTCAGGTCATGGATTTTCCAGTAGTGTATTAATTTCAAGAAGTTGTGCTTTTCTTTATTGAAACTCTTCTTGTATTTCTGATTTTATTACGCTAATTTTATTGTGAACTTTTTAACAGTCTGTCTTTTAAGGAGGGAAAAGAATTTATCTTCCTTCCATTCACCTATCATTCCAAAGAACAAAAAGCATAAGAAGATAAAACAGGCAAGACTAGAGCTAGTTTCTTTCCTATATTTTGGTTTTAAGAAAAAAATACAATACTACATAATACTGAACATCACATTAGATGGGTACACTGTACCCCAAAACTTAACTAAAATAAGAGATAATGCTTACTTACACGTGACTACTGTGGGCAGAATGACACAAACATTGCCTAATGGGCATTAAAAGTTCACATAAAATGCTGACCATCTCTTCAGAAAATAACATTCAAGAACCAGGCGTGGTGGCACACGCCGGTAATCCCAGTACTTGGGAGGCTGAGACAGGAGGATCACGGCCAGCCTCAGCTACTTAATGAGGCCCTCCTCAACTTAGTGAGACCCTGTTTCAAAATAAAGAATAAAAAATAGGGCTGGGGGTGTAGCTCGGAGATAGGATGCCCCTGGGATCAATCCCTAGTACTGCAAAAAGAAAATAACATTCAAAACTTCCTTTACTGAAATGAACAGTCCTGTGTTAAAGAAAATCTCCTATCAGCTGTCTGACCCTTTTGTGTACTCAAAATCACAAGATAACGATAGCCTGATCCGCAGGTGAAGGCCACGCCGTCTGCACGCTAACATTTTCAGAGTATCATTGCAAAGTTAGATCACACCACCTCCAGTTACATAATAAGCCTACTGCCATTTGTTTTCATTATTCCTCCCACACATTCAAAACTTCACAAAGGTAGTTGATCTAAAGCGGAGAGCCTTAAAAAGTATCTGAGCAGAACAAAAGAGTTACAAATGTCATTCTGTCACTGTCATAACAAAACACATCAGCTAATAAAAATATTTAAAAAATATGTTCATATTATTTACATTTGTTCTTTGGTCAATCTGAACAACTTTATCAATAATTGTCTCATATAGATGAACTTCCTAAGGGCTTTTGTTTTATTTTTTCCTTTTGACTGTCCAGCAGTACACGTGTCAGGTCCTGGGTCTGACCCTTACATATATATCACCCCGTATTATTCTGGTTCTGTTCTCCTCTAGGAGTTAACAATGCTAGAATCAAGATGACTTACCTAACTTACCAGAGTATTTTTTCCTAGGATGACAATATAACTCAGAAAACCTCACATAAGAGAATACAATCTATGAAAAAATGATTTACACATGAAATCTTAAGATTAACATACAATTACTTATAAGTGCCTTTTGCTCTTTGGTCTTCCCTAAACTCAAAAACAAGTACAAAACAATCTTTTTTTTACAATGCTAAAAAGTCTTTTCTATCAGCAGAGACACAAGGAGTTCAAGTCCTATCAGTACTGAATTATAAATCACAAATATGGCTGGGCACAATGCACACACCTATAATCCCAGCAATTTGGGAAGCTGTGGCAAAGGATCGCAAGTTCAAGGCCATACTAAACTGAATAAAATAACCTGAAGCCGGGCATGGTGGCGCACGCTTGTAATCCCAGTACTTGGGAGGCTGAGACAGGAGGATCTGGGTTCGCAGCCAGCCTCAGCTACTTAGTGAGGCCTCCGCAACTTAGTGAGACCCTGTTTCAAAATAAAGAATAAAAAATAGGGCTGGGGGTATAGACCGGAGGGAGAATGCCCCTGGGTTCAATCCCCAGTACCACCGAAAAAATAAAAAAATAAAAAAAAATAACCTGACCCTGTCTCAAAATAAAAAAAATTTTGTCAGTACTGGGGATTGAACCCAGAGGCATTCTACCTCAGAGCTACACTCCCAGGCCTATTTTTTATTCTTTATTTTGAAACAGGGTCTCACTAAATTGCGGAGGGCCTCACTAAGTCTTGGTAAGCTGATGAAAGTCTCACTATTTGCTGAGGCTGACCTCAAGCCTGTGATCCTCCTGTCTCAGCCTCCCAAGTACTGGGATTGAGAGTGTGTACCACCACACCCGGCTTCACAATAAAAATTTTAAAGTGCTGGGGATGTAGCTCAGTGGTATACACACACACACACACACACACACAGGAAATAATCACTATATAATACACTTCAGATTATGACTTTAGCATGCAAGGTAAAAAAACCTTACATAAAAAGTCATTCTAAGCCGGGCGTGGTGGCGCACACTTGTAATCCCAGTACTATGGGAGGCGCGGCCAGCCTCAGCTCGCTCGCTCTCTCTCTCTCTCTCTCTCTCTCTCTCCCTGTCTTTCTCTCTCTCTACTTAGTGAGGCCCTCCACAACTTCGTGAGACACGGTTTCAAAATAAAGTATAAAAAATAGGGCCGGGGGTGTAGCGCGGAGGTAGAACACCCCAGGGTTCAATCCTCGGTACCGCAAAAACAAAAAAAAAAATATATTCTAAATATATTCTAAAATATATTCTAAAATAACCCACTAATATTTCTATATATATGATTTGAGATAAGGCTTCAACATACATGATTCAATATAGTGCACTTTTTAAAAAAATCCCCAGCCAGGCATGGTGGCACACACCTGTAATCCCAGTACTTGGGAGGATGAGACAGGAGGATCGCAGGTTCAAGGCCAGCCTCGGCAATTTAGCAAGACCCGCAGCAATTTAGAAATACCGTGTTTCAAATTAAAAAATAAAAATGGGTTAGGGGTGTAACTCGGAGGTAGAATGCCTCTGGGTTCAATCCCCAGTACCCAAAAAAAAAAAATTCCCCTGTAATTGGTCCTTTAACACACAGAAGATGATTACGCCCTTCCTCTGATAAATATAACTCAACAAAACAAAAAAAGCAATAGAAATATCAATATATAACATATCAAAGTGAAAGAGGCGCACTTAGACATGAATAAAAAGTTCAAGAACATAACACACACTGTATCTCTCCAAAAAACTGAACACAATCAGTAGTGCTCTTACCTGTTTCTGAAATGTATGTGACAGGATCCTGCCGTGAAATTTTACCAGGTTTAGAAGACAGTGGCAATTTTTCTGATTGTTTTTTGGCATTCTTTACCTGCACTGTCTCCTCTGATTCTGAATCTGTATGTGAGAAGAAAATAAAACAAAACTTTGAAAAGAAATACTTTGTATTATATATGTATATACAGAGAGAGAGAGAGAGAGCTCTGTGTGTGTGTGTGTGTGTGTGTGTGTGTGTGTGTGTCTGTGTGTATTTTACTGGGGACTGAGCCCAGGGGCATTCTACCTCCAAGCTAATAACCCCAGTCCTATTTCTATTTTTTTTTGAAACAGGGTCTCGCTAGGTTGATGAGAGTCTCACAAGTACTGGGATTACAAGTGTGTGCCACCACTTGCTGAGGCTGTCCTTGAACCTGCGATCCTCCTGTCTCAGCCTCCCAAGTACTAGGATTACAAGCATGCACCACCACGCCCAGGTGAAAAAAAAAAATTTTTTTTTTTTTTGCAGAACTGGGGATGGAACCCCGGGGCATTCTACCTCCAAGCTACACCCCCAGCCCTATTTTTTATTCTTTATTTTGAAACAGGGTCTCACTAAGTTGTGAAGGGCCTCACTAAGTAGCTGAGGCTGGCCGTGAACCTGCGATCCTCCTGTCTCAGCCTCCCAAGTACTGGGATTACAAGCGTGCACCACCACACCCAGCAGATCAGATCTTTTAAACAAAAAATAATTTCATATCTTTGATTTAAAATCAATATTCTCCCTGTATGGGGAAGAAGGGAATGGGGAGGGAGCCAGGGGAAAGCCCGCCAAGTGCCATGTGCATATACGTCACTATCACTATGAACTACACTATGAGGTGAGACTATCATGTGCCGATAAAAGTAAAAAAAATTAAAAATAAAATCAATATTCTAAGTAACTCTCTTTTTTTTTGTGACACTGGAGATTCAACCCAGGGGCATTCTACCTCCAAGCTACATTCCCAGCCCTGTTTTGTTTTATTTTTGGAACAGGGTCTCACTAGGTTGATGACAGTCTCACTATGTGCTGAGGCTGTCCTTAAACCTGCAATCCTCCTGTCTCAGCCTTAAGTCACTCTTTTTCAAATTCAATTTTCAAGAACCTCAGCTTGAAGAAAAATTAATATGAATATTTTTTAAATGCAGCTGGGAATATAGCTAGTAGAACACTTGGCTAGCATGTGTAAAGCCCTGAGTTTGATCCCTAGCACGGCAAATGAATGAATAAATATATCATATTCAGCCGGGCATGGTGGCGCATGCTTGTAATCCCAGTACTTGGGAGGCTGAGACGGGAGGAGCGCAGGTTCTCGGCCAGCCTCAGCTACTTAGTGAGGCCCTCCGCAATTTAGTGAGACCCTGTTTCAAAATAAAGAATAAAAAAAAATAGGGCTGGGGGTGTAGCTCAGAGGTAGAATGCCCTGGGTTCCATCCCCAGTACCACAAATAAATAAATAAATAAATAAATAAATAAATAAGTCATCTTCAAAGTAAGTTTGAGACATGCTACATATTATATCCCCCCCTAAATGAAGCTTTAACACATTAATATATTTACCTTTTGAGCGGGGATGTGACTTAGTGATTAAGCACTTGCCTAGCATGCATGAGGCTCTAGGGTCAATCCCCAGCACCACAAAGAAAAAGAAAGAAGCTGGGCACAGTGACACATGCCTGTAATCCCTGTTTCAAAATAAAAAAATAAAAAGGGCTGGGGATGTAGCTCAGTGGTAGAATGCCCCTGGGTTCGATCCTCAGTAACAAAAAAAAAAAAAGAAAGAAAAGAAAAAAATATATGGGGGGGTGTTCTGGAAAGTTCTGCAGTTACATAAAATCATTTTGACAGAGTGACACTTGCCTATAATCCCAGCAGTCAAGACTGGGGATCACTTGCATACAGGAATTCAAGACCAGCCTGCACAACATACTGAGACCCCCATCTCAAAAAATAAATAAAATGAAATATAAAATTGTTTTAAACTCTACTTGAGCAGAGAAAGCCCTATTCTCATACCACCTCTTAACATCACAAGAGAACTATATGTCACAGAACATGAGTTTAGAAAACACTGTTCTAAGGAATATAAAACAATTTTAAAACTTTAAAGGTTTCAGAAGAAATACTACCTGAATCATAGATGATCCTCTTCTTCTTGTGTGGTTGCTTTTGTTTGGATGCATCCTCTTTACAAGAACTATTTACCTAAAAAATCATAGTATAATTAGAAGACAAGGCTATATAATTCATCCTTTTTTCTCAGTAGACTTGGGCTTAGTGATTCTGAACCAGGAACAATTTTGCCCCCATGGAGACATCTGTCAGTGTCTAGAGACTTCCAGAGATGCTACCAAACATGTTGACAATGCACAGGACAGTTCCCACAACAAAGAGCTGGGTAAGCCAAATGTTAACAATGCTCTTATTGAACTAAAGAATAAGCTACATAACAATTGTATCAGGATGGAAAAGAAAGAATTATAGAAAAAGCTGTATTATTATTCATCTCCATAGACATTACAAGGTGTTGTAGTTTGGATCTTGACGGCATATATTAAAGGCTTGGTTGTCAGGGAGGTACTACTTGGAGGTAGTGGATACACAAAACATACAGAATCTGTCACCAACACAACTGTACTACAAGAAATTCTAAATAAGTTCTTCAGGTTCAAAGAAAACAGTATTAGATGAGAACTCAGAGCTTTGGTGAAAAATGAACACCAGAAAGGGCAAATATGCAGGTAAAGTAAAAAGAGCACTATTTCTCTTACCTTTAAAACACGTGTCTGTTAAAAGCAAAATTACACTGAACTGTGGAGTACTGACATATGCAGACACATGTGACAACTAGAGCAGAGAAGGGGATGATAGGTGCACCTGTACAACTGTGAAATCCTTACATTTTCCATGAAATGGAACAATATTAATTCAAATACACTACTGTAGCCATTGACACTTTCCATAGTGACACTGTATCTGAACTTCTCTGAGGCCCAAGGGGGACAGGAAAAGAACAAAGCTTTCCCACAAAGCTTCACTCACCAAGACTAACACCTTCACCAAGGACAAGGGCTCACATCTCTATGAGTAAACTTCCGCCTTAAGATGCAAAGTTTTAACAACTAAAAAGGGGCCCCCCCCAAAAAAGGGGGCTCCATCTCCACATCAACAAAGGAAAAACAAGCCACAAATGTATTAAGCTAACTTAATTAGAAATAAGCAACAGACTTATTACTTTTTTTCTTCCTCTGCTGAGCTGAAATCTGTATCTACTCAAAGGTCCCAACATATCAAGTTTAGGAACTGAGCTTATTTAACGTTTCATACAATGCAAACTTATATTTGGAAAACTGACCTTGATTTCCTTTATTCCTTTCTTTGCTTTTACAGTTTCTTCAGACTTTGTTTTCTCATTCTTCTTTCCTGTTTCACTTACAAGTTTTTTTCCACTTGGTATAACTCCAAAGAATTTCCTAATGTCCTGAAAGCAAAAGAGAAGACTCATAAGTATTAGCTGTATAAAATTCTAATTTCAACTATAAAATGAAACAGCTTTACCCACACACTGGTTCACCCTGAGTAAATTCTCCATATCAAGATAGTTCCATATGTGCAGCGGCATTCCTTTTATGTACAGGAGCTACCTGATACAACTACCTGCATTAAAAATAATCCCAGTACTTTGGGAGGCAGAGACCGGAGGATCCAGGTTCGCGGCTAGCCTCAGCTCTCTCGCTCGCTCGCTCTCTCTACCTGTCTCTCTCTCTCTCTCTCTCTCTCTCTCTCTCCCT
>PVJS01035408.1:0-20000 GCA_004027185.1 Glis glis | reverse complement strand
TCATACTCACAAAGTGGCTATAATTTAAAAAGACAGGTAATGACAAACATTGGCAAGGATGTGGAGGACTGGAACCCTCATATACTGCCAGTGGGAACTTTAAGTGGTACATTCGTTTTGTTAAACAGCCTGGCAGTTCCTGGAAAGTTTCAACAGAGTTATGCTCCTAGTTCACAAGAGAAATAAAAGCATATGTGCACACAAGCACTTTCAGGCAAATGTTTGCTAAAACCTCATTTACAAAAGCCCCAAAGTAAAATAACCCAATGCTTATCAACTAATGAATGGACAAACAAGATATGATATATCCACATAATGGAAATTATTTATAAATAAAAGGAATGAAGTACTGATACATGTGACCACAGAGATGATCCTTGAAATCAATTTGCTAAACAAAAGAAGCCAGTAAAAGTAATCATATATGGTGTGATTCAATCTATATGAATTGTCCAGCATAGGCAAATCTACACAGACAAAATGTTAATTAACAGTTGGCTATGTATGGAGAGAATGAAGAAAACAGGCAATTAGTAAAGGGCACAGTGCGGGGACTTGGGGAGGCATAATGAAACTGTTCTAAAATTGATTGTGATAATACAACTCTGAATATACTAAAATTTAAAGCTGGGCATGGTGGCGCACACCTATAATCCCAGTACTTGGGAGGCTGAGACAGGAGGAACACAGGTTTGAAGCCAGCCTTAGCAAGCAATCTAGAGAGACCCTGTTTCCAAATAAGAAATAAAATTGGGCTGAGGGTATAGCTCGAAAGGTTCAATCCCCAGTACCACACACACACACACACACACAATATGTGAATTTAAGGGTATGTGAATTACATTTCAGTAAAACCATTACCCAAAACAGGTTTTTTTCAGATATCATCTTTTTTCTTTTTTTTATTTTTTACAAATGGGTAATACTCTACTTCAGTGTACTCCAAAGTATGGAATTGAGCTCTAGAGCCCAATATAAACAAGAATTTTGATTATTTTCCCTGTCCTTACAAGAACCTAGATATATCAAACAATCAAATCGCACAGGGACCCAGAAACAGTGAAGACACTGAATTCCCTAGAGATTGAAAAACTTTCCAGAGACTCACAAATGCTATCAGCCTCTTCAGAGTTTGTTGAGAATACTAAGCAGCTTGAAAAGCCAGGCTATCTTGTTGTGCCTTTTGGGATAGAGTTTACTCAGAATTCCTGTCTTTTTCTTTTTCTTTGCCCTGTATTGAAGTCAATTATTCCTTAGGCTTTGGACCTCTTGTTCTTCAAATTTCATACAAAAAAACAAAACAAAACAAAACTCTTATTAAATCCAGTTTAGTTACTAGTGCTTTCGCTGACTTAATATGTAATTTTCATGAGCAGCTATGAAGATCTGTAGTTCTCCATTGTATTAAACAGCTGTGTTGATATTATATCTACCCAATGGCACATATTAATCAAACAAAACCTGCCTCATGAAATGGATTTCTTTTAAACACACTTCTAATGATTTGAATGTGCCCATCCCAAATCCAAGTGTAGTCAATATGGTACTATTAAGAGGTGATTAGGCCATAGTGTTTCCTTCCTCATGAATAAGAAGAAGTGTCATAAAGGAGGCTTATGTCCTGTTCTGCTGTCTTGAAGCCATTACACCTTCCACCATGTATGGATACCACATTCCTGCTCTGTGGAGAGCTCCCCGGACAACTGAATCTATGGGCACCTTGTTTTAGACTTCCCAGTTTCCAAAATTGTAAGAGAATAAATTTATTTTTAAACTATCCAGTATCAGGTTTTATGTTTTGTTTAAGTGGCACAAACAAACTAAGCACCCACTAAAATAATACTGCAATGGAACCATTTGTTTGTTTCAGAGGAAACTGTATCAACTAGTACCTCAGCATTCTAAGGAACCTGTTTGTTCAGCTAAACAAATACTAATTATAGTATTATCAGGGACCCCCTAGATCCTGGAAGTAAAATAGAAACAGGAGAGAGTTTTTCTTTTCCAGAGTATAGCCCATTCAGTCCCAAATTTATACTTCTGTGAATATTTCAATGAAATTGACACAGACCCATTAAAATAGGTTTCAAATCAAAATGTAGAGCTTATATATCCTTTATATATAGGAAATACATATCTATAAATATATATTTCTCGAATGCTCTAATCTTTCACCTACTTCTCAAAAGAATAGAACTCTAAAAACATAATATTTATCTCAAAAGTTACCATAAGTGGTATGTCTATTGTTCAGTTTAATTTTCATAGGTTTCCCACATGTGAGATGATGGACTTAAAGGTTAAAATGATAAAAGAAGCATTTGTTATATTTGTATGAGAAATTCCCCCATTTGACATAGTCATGTGGAAGCATGACCTTGCATATGAAACTCACCCTGATCTTTGTGTATCACCAGCTTTTAAAGTAGTCAGTCAAGGCCATCATTGTCATTCCTACAGATAAAATAGCACTTTGCTTTCACAGGAAATATTCCCAGTGCTATGATTCTAGATAACCAGAAATTATTCAAAGTCGTTAATGTGGTTATTAGTGTTCCTGGACCTTATTTTCAACATACTGAAGTCCAATTTTCTATTTGAATACAAGCCTAAAATGTCCACATTGTGTCATTGAAACACCAGATGTCAATTTGATAAAAAACACATTTAATCCGTCAAAGACCTATGCCTAGGGTAACCATAAAGTCGAACTTGACTGCCTTGATTGCTTGGAGATGAGACTTTCAGGGCCCTTTAAAATATGAGGCCATGAAATAAACTATCTTTAAAATGATCTTCTGCCTTCCAGTTTTCTAATTTCTAAGTGAAATTGCTTAGCCCCTGGAGAGAAGAATAAGGATTTAAAAAGATATTCAAAAGAAAATTTACTTTGAAGGGAGGGGCTGCGATGACAGCAGAAGGAAACAGAAAGATCAGTGTTAACTACCAGCTCATATGGCTTCAGACATATGCTCCTTATGAGCCTGAAGTTCTTGGGAGTCACAACAATTGTAAAGCAGGAGCTCATCCTTCGGGTTATGAAGGGATGGCTTAAAATTCTCTTATAAAGGCTGTTAGTCTACTCAACATTCAGCCCTTTGTAAGACAACACTTTGCTATTTGCAGTAAGAGAAGCCAAATATCCTGATAAGAGCTAACTGAAATTTTTACTGCCAATATTTCAACCATCAGTACCTGAGTTACTTTGAGAATAGAACAGGTAAGGCTAAATACCTGGTGTGATAATACACACACACAAATATATATTTATTTATACCATAATATTTTTATAAGAGCATAGACCTGGTATGGTGGCACAATGTAACCCCAGTGCTTGGGAGACTGAGGCAGAAGAATCAAAGGTTTGAGGCCAGCCTCAGCAAGGCCCTCAGCAACTTGATGAGACCGTTTCAAAACAAAAAGTAAAAGAGGCTGCAGGTGTAGGTCAAGAATGCCCATGGATTCTATCCCCAGTATCAAAAAAGAAAAAAAAAAGTTTCATGATTAAGAAAAGTAGTCAATTATGTTTTTATAATAATACTGTCAATAGCAGATACCAAATGTAGCTTAATTCAACAAAATAGTTCTTGAGCATTATTATGTACTCTACAAGCAAAGAAAAATTAAAAATAGAAGTGAGAAAGAATATATTGGCAGAGGTGAAAAGTCAGACTGGATAGACTACAAAACAAAAGAAGTAAGTCACAGCATCCTCTGGGGCTATTTAGAATATTTGCAATGACAAAAACCAAACATATAATGTCAACTCATGTATGACAATAGTCATGTCATTTATATGTTTATTAAAATCAACATAGTGCTTTAGAAAATAAATAATGCCAAATAGTTTATAAAGCACTTTTTAAAAATCTAATCTCTGATATAAGTTAAATTTTAGCTTTCTTGGAATTCACATACAATTAATGACCCTTTCTCTAAGGTTGTAATGCTAATTAGATGTTGCTGTGTGTATCTCTGTACACACACACACATTATTAATGTAGGTAGGTTTTTACATAGACACAGCTAAGAAATGATGTTCTATTCTTATGCAGATTTATTCACGGCGGGGGAGGGGCTTTTATACCTCCAGGAAATAAATGACAGTAAATATATAGTGTAAATACTTCTTGATCCGGGAATGAAAGACTGACTTCTTTCTATTCCCTGTCCTAGAGCACGGGAAACATCTGAAAGGTTAAAACAGAAAGTCAGCTTCACTTCTCTGCCCTACGAGCAGGCAAAAAGCCGCATGTCAGCACAGGATAGATAAAGTTAATGCTTTAAAGTTACAGACCTAGAGAGAAGCTAAAGAATTAACAAATAACAGTATGCATCTTCTCACATAGTCAAGGGTGATATTAGAACAGAGAACACAAAGAACAGGCTAATTAACAGAACTAGCCTATTGATGAATTTGGTAACAAAAATAAAAATGTTAAAACTTAGAAGGTCGTGGGCATGGGAACCAGACCTGAGAAGAAAAATTATTCTTTCACATGGGTGCTGACATAGTGGGCTAAGAAAACACCTATATTTTATGCTGGCATAAGCAAAGATAACCACCGGGCTGGAAAGAGGCGTAACTTATAAAAACCCCGCACTTCTTTTAGAAGGGGCTTTTTCTTCTCTCTCTCTCTCTCTCTCTCTCTCTCTCTGTTACTTTTGCTTTTGCAATAAATCCTGCCTTGCATTAAATTCCAACTGAGTCTCCCGGTGATTAATTCTTTAACTGCCGAGGAGAAGAACTCACGACCGACAGGGTGGGCGACGTGACCACCCAAAACCGTTACACTTCTCACATCTATTTAGCTGCACTACAGCCTGCATGGAAATCAAAATATTCTGTTTTACTCAGTGTGGCATGTTTTCCACCATAATACACTGGCCTTCTCTTCAAGGTTGTGTATAATTAGGGTCAGCTTCACAATATGCTACCAACTATAAAGAAAACTTGAGAGTAGGTGGATAGTTATAAAGCCTCAAAATATCACTGTTATTGCCAAAGACAACGACTAAAATTAGTTCTTTCTCAGGTTATTTTGTTGGAGTTTAAAATGATTTGGTCTCATAAGGCACTCTTAGAATGAAAATACTCAAGGGGCAGGAACATTTCTTAAGCTATTATCAGTGTCCTCATTAGTGGTGTTTAATTGACAGCTTGCAGAGGTGCCTGGGGGAAGACGGGCAGGAAAGCAGGGTACCTCCAATAAGCAACCTTGGATTCACAGTTTGGGCATAGTACTAGATATTTTAGAAGTATAAACTAATTTTTTATTTCTAACAATACTAAGCTTTTTTCTCTCTTAATTTCATTTGACTGGTTTAGGGTAAATTTTCACTCTTTTGGCCACTGACCTCTGGGATTTGTGAGACCAATCATTATATATGTGTTAAGTCTATATAGCATTTTTTTTTTTTTTGGCAGTACCGGGGATTGAACCCAGGGGCATCCTACCTCCAGGCTATACCCCCAGCCCTATTTTTTGTTCTTTATTTTGAAACAGGGTCTCACTAAGTTGCAGAGGGCCTAAGTAGCTGAAGCTGGCCGCGAACATGAATCCTCCAGTCTTAGCCTCCCAACTACTGGGATTACAAGCATGCGCCACCATGCCCTGATTAAGTCTATATAGCATTTTAAAGCTATAAAAAAATTAAAAATAAACTACTTTCACTTTTTACATTTTATTTTTATAAGTAATATGCCTATAGACTATTAAAAATAATACGGTATTATAAGACTTATGAAAAAGTGATTCCTTTCTGGCCTGGACTTACTCCCAGAATAAATCAGTGCAACATTTTAACTCTTGAACTGTTTCTTACTGTATTTTCCTCTGTGTTTCAGACCTGCACCATCCTTAGACCAGGCCAGCATAAATCTGGGTGCAAGAAAGTGACTTGATGATCATTTCTCCTGTTGGATGATGCGTGTATTTCTTCCTTGGGATCTTTTAAACTGAGTCATCAAAATCATGCCAACTTGCTGCTTTGGGGTGACCCTCTCATTCCCATCAGACAAGGATAAGTTCAGAGCCTGGGCTGCCCATGGTCCTCTGCTGAAACTTGGCCTAGAGCCACATACACAGAGTCTCACCAATTCATGTTTTGATCACTGCATTGTCTGAGGTCCATAGCACCCAGTGGTGGGCGTGGTATTAGTCAGCATTCTTTATCCTGTATGTCCCTCGCTGCTGGTACCATCTACTAGTTCTATGCCACTTATTTTTATGTATTTTTTGCGGTACTGGGGATTGAACCCAGGGGCATTCTACCTCTGAGCTACACCCCCAGCCCTATTTTTTTTTTATTATGAAACAGGCTCTCACTAAGTTGTGGAGGGCCTCATGTGGTTGCTGAAGCGGACTGTGAAGCTGCAATCCTCCTGACTCAGCCTCCTAAGTACTGGAATTACAGGCATGTAACACCATGCCCAGCTATCTGTAATAATTATTATTGCTGATGGTATTAATGTACTTGTTATTAGAAATTTGCTGTTGTTCTTGCAATTGTTCTCTCCAAAGTGACCCAGATAGATAGTGGTCAATCCGAAACTCAAACTCCAGCCTTTCAGCTTCCCTTCTTCTTCATTTCAGAAATGAGACACAGTAACACACCTCTGACCTTCTCTTTGACTGAACTTTCCTCCTAAAGGAATATCTGAAGGCAGGGAAGGTCATAGGGAAGACAACAGTATGTGGAAAAAGTTTTAACCTGGTATCAAAACTTATTTTGAGATTTTTAGTGTGCTGATACTGTTGTTTTTTTTTCTTGAATATCATATCTACTTAGGTCCCTAAATAGGTGGAAATAGTTACTTCTAAAATATTTCTCAGCACTCGCAAGCAGGTAAGCTTTTCTCTGGGACTATGCCTGTAGATATTAATTGCAGTCATATCCTGAAGAAGTTTACTTATTACTAGAGCTTAAAAAGATGAATTATAGCATAAATATTTGAAGTAATGGCCTACAAGGAAATAATTGGGAGGTCAGAGAAGGTAACAACCACATTACCTGGAGGGAGAAGACTTCCCTAGCAAGGTGTGACTTGAGTTTGTGTGGTTGGTAAGGAGTAGGCATTAGTCGCATAGTCCAGGCAAAGGAAAAGGGGGGGTGCAAAAAAGCTGTGAAGACATATGAAATGCTGTTCAGAGGGCGCTCGCTGTGGTTACAGCAGAATTTATAACTTTTTGTAATCAAGGTCTCATGGATTCCAATCAATTTTGATCTTTCTTTGGCTCCTTGACTTAAATTTCACATGCTATAAAGCCAGGGCTGATTTACACACATTGCATAAGCAATTCAGCTCAACATGCAGTTTGAAACGAAAATAAATTTTAAACATGTCAGAATGGTGAGACATCCAAGATGCATCAGAGTACTAATAGAACACCATAGACCTAGAAGCTGTGTGGAAAGGAAAACTGGGAAATGAGACGGGGAGCAAGGATGGGGCTTAAACTTGATTCCACTGACAATAAGAAGCCCTCACAACAGTTTTAAATAAAGCTGATGTCATTAAGAAACTGAATAGTATCATTAAATGCACTTCATAGGATGTTATTCCCACTGTAAATATAGAAGATAGACTGGCGTTAGGAAGGGGTTAGGGAATGGAAACCAGTACTTTGACCTAATGAGTCTGATTTCCACTATCTATACCAATTAGTCCCTTGCCATTTATATGCCCAGTTTGTCCCTGACCTTAACTGAAACTGACCGGCCTTTGCCTGATTTCCATTCTCTACAGTACTATGAGACTTGGCTTATCCCATGAGGTAAAGATGGTCTGTAGTGTACATCACCCAGACTAATTCTAGCTTTCTTGTAGCCAGAATTCCCAACACCACACACTTAAATAGCATTATTCACTTGACCTGTTTGGGAAAAGAATGTTTAAAAATTGTTAGAAATTGCCATCCTGAAAGTTGACATGAAGTAATGAGCGCACCAAGCAAACGATTTTCAGAACATACACTCTGCCGGCACAATCTATTTTAGACAAACAATGGGAAGCTTAAAATAGCCACTGTGTCATGGTGGCTATTTTGAAATGAATAAAATGTTTTAGGTGACAAAGGGACATGTTTGCTCTCCTTCACAAGGTCACCAGGGATACTGAACAAGTTTCTCTGATGTACTCTTGTGAAAAAGAAAAATAATAATGTGACCATGATTCCATGAGTAAAAAAGTCATAATTGTGTTTTCCAGATACTTTGGCTGTTATTTATTTAAACTAATGATAAATTCTCCTCAGAAACTTAACATTTCCATATAATTATTTCTTCTTTTAAAAGTATATCTCTTTTTACAAGGTTATTACTTTACATGTCTTAGTATAAAATAAATCTAAATATTATATATGCACAAAAGACTACCCTGTTTAGTTATAGCATTATAAAGGTTGGCATTTTAAAATCAATAGTGCAGGACATAGAATTAATTATGGCATACAAAGTCTTAAAACCTCATTAGGTTTTATATCCATGCTGTATCAAAATTATCTCCTGTCTATAGAAACTTGAAATGCAAGAGTTGGAAGAAACTATAAAGACTTTTTATCATTCACAATACTGGCACACAGCAATGACACACTTAGAGAATTTACATGAACAGAATATAATAAAGGGAGTCTTTATAGAGTTTGGATAGATAAAGGAATTGATAATAGATGGTGAAAAGTATTCAAGGTCTATAAATAATGGGACATCATTCCTGCCATTATCACCACAGGCCCAATGAAAGCAGAAGATGAAGCATAACCATCAAAAGTAGGAGCCAAGGAGGAGAGGCTGACCAAAATGAGCTGCAGGTGTCAAAGTATACAACCACTGTCCACACCACAGCCAAATATGGAGATTCAAGAAACAGCAAGGGGGATCATTCCTTGATCTAGCCCTCCTTTTACATATTTTCAGTTACTGGTAGATCTTTCCAAGAAATCAAAGGAAAATGGAATTCATATAATACAGCCTTTAGATATTAACATCTTCATGCAGAAAGGCTGAAAGAGTAGAGGATAAAACTTGTGAGTACACCATTACTTTTATCACTCAACATTCATATGCCAAACAACATTCCCTATGATCTACTCAGATAAAGAAACTCCTAGTTTCCCCAAATGAAAAAATGCAATGTCTCATCAGACACTTCAAAATGCAGGGCACGATTAAATGAGTAAAAATTAGCCACCACTGGTTCTCGTATATGCATTTGCACAATAATGTACACCCATTAGTATACAACAAACAAAACTACTATATTCCTGATTTCATAGCTGGTCATACAACCTAAATAAGTGATCATAGCTTCCTTTTTGTTCTATATACTCTTTCTCTGCTCTTTGCCAACACTGCCAACAGTGACCAAATTTTTTTTTCTCTTCTTTTCTGGAGAAATGACTCAAAACTATTTTCACTGTAATTTCCAAGTTCCTGCAGGGCTTTTCTTCATGAGGCTATTTCAGGCACATTTTAATGGTTGTAATTGAACACCAGAACACTGAGTTGCACCCACATACAAGTGTTTCTTCAGATTCCAGACATAGTCCTACTTGCTAGATTATGCAGCCATAATCCATTTGCCCTAGGCTATGGGGACCCAGCATCCTGCCCACTACAGTGATTCAGAAGAATGATGATTTAGTAGCACGAGGAGTACAAAATTGTTCAGGGGAGAGCTCAGCTTCCAACTAAAAAGAGTTGAGATTGTGTTTCCTAGAATTCCTTTTCTCTTGGATCTTTAAACACCAAGCCCAAGACGGGGAACAGGAAAAAATGTTGTTTTAGTAGATTATTTGGAATGTTTATAAATTTATGGTTTCTGAAACCTTGAAAACTGAGAAGTGTAGAAGAAGTCACCCTAAATTGGCTTCTGTTTTAAGGCATATATCATAACTTGTATGACAGCACATCAATACTAATTAGGTATCGCTTTGTAGCTGGCTTTATAAGTTAGACTTCAACAGCCTTTACTATCCTGAAGTTTTTTAATAATAGTTTACATGATACAACCAGTGAATGTCATCAATGAAGACTCATTTCAGACTTTTGTAAAAGGCTTACTGATATCTACAGAATGAGTCAGCTTGTCAACCTAATTACTGATAGGCTTCTCTGCCCAGGAAGCACTCCAGTGGGAATTTATATGAATACAGATAATGGTTCCAGTGCATCTAGTCTCTAAGTACCTCTCTAAAAGACTCCCTTGTAACCAGATTTGCTTTTTCCAATTCCCTGGTAAACTGTCCAATCCACTAACCACTCTCTACTAATCCATGAGGTTCCCTGTTCCATGCCATCTCTTACTGCAGGCAAAGCAAACAATCAGACATACTGCCCAAACTTGTTCTCACCAATAAGTTTTCTTTCGACATTTTCATCAGAGCCACCTGTAAGTGAGGTTGAAGTGCACTAAGGTGTATTTCTAGCAGGGATGAATACCATGCAGATCCATTTATATGACATACCCAGACATAGCTAATTTGGTTTTCTATTGACCAGACACAGGAAACTCCATATGAAGTCATATACTTACATTAAGAGAAAGACAGTGTTTAAAGCAAGTACCATAGGAGTATGAGTCATTATAGCATGCAATTTACCTGTACCTTCAAGGTCTCCTTGGATACATCCACAGTATACAGTTTTTATTTGAGAGTAGAATGCTTGCTCACATGTCCAACTTTCTTTCCTCCCTCCCTCCCTCCCTCCCTTCCTTCCTTCCTTCCTTCCTTCCTTCCTTCTTTCCTTCTTTCCTTCCTTCCTTCTCTCTTTTTTGTGGTTATGGGGATTGAACCCAGAGGTATTATACCTCCAAACTATATGCCAAGCCCTAGATCTTCAAGGAAGAGCTAAGTATGCTTCTCAAATTATTTCATGAAATAGAAGAATAAGGAACACTTCCTAATTCATTCTACAAAGCCAACATCACCCTGATACCCAAGGGGAATAAAGATACTGCAAAGAAAAAAATTAAAGACCAATTTCCTTAATGAACATAGACACAAAAATTCTTAATAAAATACTAGCAACTCAAATTGAAAAACACATCAAGAATATTGCCTACTATGACCAAGTATGTTTCATTCCAGGGATGCAAGGATGGTTCAACATATGCAAGAAAATAAATGTAATCCATCAAATAAACAGAATGAATGACAAAAACTACATGATCCTTTCAATAGATGTAGAAAAAACATTTTACAAAATTCAACACCCTTTCATGCTAAAAACACTGAAGAAAGTAAAATAGGCATAGAAAGAAATTATCTCTACATAATAAAGGCAATTTATGATAAACCCAAAGCTAATATCATACTGAATAGAGAAAAAATGAATTCCCATTAAAATTAGGAATGAGACAAAGATGTCTGCTATCATCACTGCTATTTAATATAGTAGTCAAAATTCTAGCCAGAGCAATAAGGCAAGAGAAGGAATTTAAAGGGATACAAAGAAGAAAAGAAGTGAAATTATCTCTATTCATGATGACATGATCTTGTACTTAGAAGACTCAATAAAATTAACTAAATGATGCTAGAGCTGATAAGCAAATTCAGCAGAATAGCCGACCGTGAAATCAACTTTAAAAAAACAGTAGCACACATGCATATCTATGTTTATAGCAGCACAATTCATAATAGCCAAACTATGGAACCAGCCTAGGTATCCATCAACAGATGAATGGATTACAAAATTATGGAATATATACACAGTATAATTCTACTGAGCCATAAAGAAGAACAAAATTATGTCATTTTCAGGGAAATGGATGGAACTGGAGAATATTATGATAAGTGAGATTAATCAGTCACAAAAAGTGAAAGGTCAGATATTTTTCCTCATATGAGGAATCTAGGGAAAAATTGGGACACAGGAGGGATTCTATGCAAAGGAGGAGAAACTCTAGTGGAGTGATGGAGGGGACCTATGGGAGGCAGGCCAGAGAGGGGAGAGAGACTTGATAAAGGAAACACTCCAATGGACATGATGTACGTACATACACAAATTTACCAATGCCAATCATAATATTATTGCCAGGGATGGTGAGGGAGTGGGGTGGGAGCTGGGGAAGGGCTCATCTAGTACTGTGTGCGTGTATGCCTCTATCACTCTGAACTTCATCATGATGTATGATTACAGTGTACCAATTAAAAAATAAAAATAAATAAATTAAAATATCAGTAGCTTTTCTATACACCAATCATCAACCCACTGGAAAAGAAATATGGAAAACAATTCCATCCACAAACTTCAAAAAGAATAGAATGCTTAGATATTAAATCTAACCAAGGAAGTAAAAGACCTCTGCAATGAAAACTAGACAGTGAAATGATCTCCTATGTTCTTGGATAAGCAGAATAAACATCATCAAAATGGCCATATTGCCAAAAGTGATATATAGATTCAATGCAATTCCTATTCAAATACCAACATCATTCATAAAGAAATAAAAAAAGACCTGAAATTGATATGGAAAACAAAAGACCCAGAATTGCCAAAGCAATTCTTAGCAACAAAAAACCACACTGGACACATCACAGTGTGTCCTGGCTTCAAACTATATTACAAAGCTAATGTAATAAAAACAGCATGGAATTGGCACAAAAACAGACACAAAGATCAGGAATAGAAACACGAAAACAGAATAGAAGTTACAGAAACAAAGCCTCACACCTATAGCCACTTGATCTTTGACAAAGGAGCCAAAAGCAGATGCTGGAGAAAAGACGGCCTTTTCAACAAATGGAGCTGGGAAAACTGGTTAATCATAATAGAAGAATGGAAATGAATCCCAACTTCTCACCTTGCACAAGAGTCAACTCAAGATGGATAAAAGATCCAGAAATTATACCAGAGACCTTGCAACTACTAGAAGAGGACATAGGACCAACTCTATAACATATATGCACTGGTAAATACTATCATGGACCTAAATAGAGAGCCTATAGAATGGGAGAAGATCTTGGCCAGCTAGTGCTCTGATAGAAGAATGATATCTAAAATATATAAAGAACATAAAAAACTCAATACTAACAAAACAAAGAACCCAATAAAAATGGGCAATAGATCTCAATAGACACTTCTCAAAAGAAGAAATACCAATGGCCAAAAAAATTTGAAAAAATGTTCAATATTATTAGGAATCAGGGAAATGCAAATCAAAACAACACTGGGATTCCATCTAACTCCAGTTAGAATGACAATCATCAAGAATACAAACAATAATAAATGCTGGCAAGAATATAGGGAAATAGGAACCCTTTTACACTGTTCGTGGGATTGCAAATTATTACAGCTGCGATGGAGATCAGTATGGAGGTTCCTTAAAAGACTAGGAATGTGTCCACATGTGATCCAGTCATACCACTCTTGGGGATCTCCTGAAAGGAATTGAAGTCAGATTGCTATAGGGACACATGTATATCCATATTTATAGCATTTACAATAGCCAAACTATGGAACCAACCCAGGTGTCCATCAACAGATGAATGGATATGAAATTTTGGTATACACATACAGTGGAATTTTACTCAGAGGTAGAAAAGAACATAATCATTTCATTTGCAGGGAATTGGATGGAACTGGAGAATATTATGCTAATTGAAATTAGCCAGTCACAGAAAGTGAAAGGCCATATGTTTTCACTCATATGTGGAAGCTAGGGAGGAATTGGGGAACAAAGAGGACTTCGGATAAAAGAGGGAAGACACTGGTGGAATGGGGGAGGGGGGGTTGGGGAGGGAGGTAGGGAGGATAACAGAAGATCCAGTGAGGGAAACAATTCAAATAATCATTTGTTGCCTGACATATTGGCATATGCTTTTAATCCCAGTAACTGGGAGGCTGAGACAGGAAGACCATAGATTTGTGGCCGGCCTCAGCAATTTAGTGAGGCCCTCTGCAACTTAGTGAGACCCTGTTTAAAAAAAATAGGGCTGGGGGTATGGCTCAGAGGTAGAATGACCCTGAGTTCATCCCCAGTATCCCCCCACACTCATCCTTTATCCTTTGTTCATACATGACATTATCTATATCAATGTAAATGTTATAAATGTTATCTATACACACATTGAGGGAAACACACAATGAATTCTGTGTGCAAGTTTATTTCTGTCGCTCTGAACCTCACTACGATGTATAATTACAATGCACCATAAGAAAAAAAAAGTTCTCACTAAATTGCTGAAGTTGGCCTGGAACCTGTGATCCTCCTGTCTCAGCCTCCCAAGTACTTGAATTATAGCATGCTCATCACACCGTGCTACATGTCCAACTTTCTGATTGAGTGTATCAAATAACCCATATTGCAAAATGGACATCTTGTGTTGCATATTCACTTAATAATTCCATGACTGGGCATTTTCTCTATATGGGTTCAGTTGCAAGATAGGAACTGATTTACTATATGTAAATTTTCTGTCAGTGCATTATGGCATGACCTTATTTATTTCAATACTTGTGAATTTTCACTGTGATTCTTCTATTGGGACTGACTGAAGCCTTCAGACTATATTTCTAGATATTGCCTACTAATCAAGCATAATTTAGTCTGTTGGATAATATGACCCAAGTGGCCAGATGCTTGTTCCGTGGCTTGGCTGTGACACGGAGTCCTTTCTTGCTCTTTGCACTACCGAAATAGGCAGCGTTATCGGTTAGCTGATAGGGTCCATACCCGTTTTTGTTTCTAAAATTCAAAGAACCTCACCAAGTATTACTCTTCCCACCTAATAAATGGTTCAAAGAATAATAACTTGTCATTCACTTTCTTTCTTTAGTTCTTTACCTATTTATTTGTGTGTATGGTACTGGGGATTGAACCCAGAGGCATTTTACCTACAATCTACACCCCCAGCCCTATTTTATTTTTTACTTTGAAACAGGGTCTCACTATGTTGCTGAAGGCCTCACTATGTTGCTGAGGCTTGACTTGAACCTGTGATCCTCCTCTCTTAGCCTCCCATATACTGGGATTAAATGCATGTGCCACCGTGCCCTATATCTTTCACTTTAAAAGAGATCTCCTGATGTTCCCAGAAAACCGGACCGCTGGGATTTTTGAAAATGTGGCTTATGCCTGAATTTCTCATAAATTCTTATACTATTTGTGTCTAAGGTACCAAGACTGTTTTCAGTTTCCCACCCACCAGGTTCAATTTGCATAGAGCATCAGTATATTAGATAAAGGTGACATTCTGAGGGATAACAAGATGATAAAGTCTCCTCAGACTATGACATGATAGAGACCAAGAGAGTTCACATAACCCTGAGCTCAGATAATAATGGTATAATGTTTCCCTCTGAGATAAAGGCAAACTGTTTTTAATATATCTTCTGATTGCACCGAATATAAATCATTTCCTAGATCAGTAATTGCTCAACAGTATTTATCTAATGCCAGTACAGAATAGTAGCTATGATCAGTACAGCTTGAGCATCCTTAATCCAAAAATCTAAAATTCAAAATGTTCCAAAATCCAAAACTGTTTCAGCATTAACATGACATCAGGTACCCTGAAAATCTGTATAAAATTACCTTCAGGTTTGGGGCATAAGGTACATATAAAGTGTAAGTGAATTCCACTTTTACACTTGGATCTCACCCCCAAAGATATCTTGTTATGTACATGCCCATGAAAATATTCTGAAATCCAAGAACAATTGAAATCCGAAGCACTTTTTTGGTCCCAGGCATTTTAGATAAGGTATACTCAGCATATATCAATTGAATACATTTATAAGCTAGTCAGTTTCCAAGACTGAAATGACTTTCTCACTAGCACCAGAAAAGAGTAGAGATGAATAAAGTATCATCACCCACGTGGCTCTGACATTGTTGGTGGATGAATTCTCTGCAATTCTCCCAGCAACACGTTACTGGCTCTGGTTACTATTTGGCTAAAATGAGAGATGAGGTGCAGCCAGTGGCCATTCCAAGATCTTTTCTACCACAGTATTCCACTGATACATTAGGGAAGCAATTGTAGATTCAACAAGCTAATAAGTATATCTATTCCCACTCTACATTCTGGGACATAGGAAATAACTACAAGATGAATCCACAGATCCACTTACCTCACTTGGACCAAGACTTCATCTGTCTTCTGACTGCCATATTCATAGAGATAATTAATCCACTCTAATCAGCTTTGTATACATGGAAATCAATTTCAAACTAACCCTTTATGTATATCACTGAAAAAAATACTAGCCTGATCGTCCCAACTCCCATTTTCCTCTTCTTTGGTTTTTAAAGAAGTAAGCATATTGAAAGAAAATACTGGTCTAGTTATATGTCCACCTTCTTATGTTTAGTGAAGACCTGCCTTTAAAAAATTCAACAATGACTCTTGCTTTCTATAAAATCTTTCAACCCTTATTAATTCATTCAACATATATTTATTGAGCACATACTAATAGCTAAAACAATCTACCCTGCCCATACAGGCATATTTAAATAATTACTGCAGTATAATTCCTATGGAGGAAAAGTAGGGCAGAGATAAATATATACAAAGAAGACATTACTCAGTCTGAGAATCACCAAGCACCTCTTGGGAATCAGATTTTTGAGGAAAAAGCTGAAGGATTCATAGAGCATAAATCAAGTGAGGGCGCAGGGAGAGAGGGAAGAAGAGAGGGAGAGAGTAGTGCATCCAGAATTCCAGGCATGTCCTCGCCTCCCCAGCATTTGTTATTTTTGTCTTTTTCATATTGCCATTCTAAATGGGGTGAGGTAGTACGTCATTGTGTTTTCATTTGCATTTCCCTGATGGTTAGTCATGTTGAGAATGTTCTTGTATATCAGTTGGCTATTTGCATGCCATCTTGAGAGATATCTATTCAGATATTTTTTCCTTCAGTAGAATACTATTCAGCCATAAAAAGGTACAAAGTCCAGTCATTTGTGAAAACGTGGATGGATCCAGAGGACATTATGTTAAGTGAAATAAATCAGGCAAGAAAGACAAATACCACAGGATCTCATTCATAGGTGGAATCTAAGAGAACTAATCTCACAGGAATTTAGAGTAGAATAGTGGTTGCCAGAGACTGGGAAGAGTAAGAGAAAAGCAGAATGGGGAGTCTGGGCGAATAAATTCTGACGTCCTGTGGAACAGCAGGGTAGCAATAATTCGTTATATCTCGAAATATAAGAAAAGATTTTGAATGTACTCACCCTTAATAAAATGATCAAAGTTTAAGGAGATGGACATGTCCAGCACCCTGAATTGATGATTACCGAACATATACATGAATCGACATTGTACCCAATAGATACAGGAATCAAAACAAAACTCACTTGCTCCTTATAAATATGCACAAAAATTATGACCCAATCAACAAGATAAAGTTAAATAAAAAATTCCTGGCAGATGGAAGAGTACAAGGTTGTTCTTAAAGAAGACAAATGTAATGATGGATTCTGAAAAGTGTACCCTGATAGTCAGACTTATACAAATTTACAACAGCGCCTTGGTTTAAAGTAAATAAATTTCAAATTCTTGATCTCCTTCATTCCAGACATAGATGGAGAATACCTCAGATGAGTAAAGAAGGTGACCTAACTGAGGGAGATGGGAGGGGAGAAGAGGGAAACACCCTAATGCACAGGATGTACTTACACAAATATATCAAAGTCAACTACTATGCTGAGCATGAGAAGGAGGGAAGGGGGAGGGAATGGGGATGGAAATTGGGGGAGGGCTAATTGACTGATATGTGCATGTATACTTCTACCATCCTGAAACCCATAAAGATGTATGATTATAATGCACCAGTAAAAAAATTAATAAATAAAAAATAAATAAAGTAAATAAATGTGAAGACACCAAAATATATTTTAGACATTAGCAGGAAGAAAAATCAATAGGTGTAATAGCTCACAAATTCTTCCTATGTGGGCAGACCTAGATTTCAGCAGATAAAACAAGCTAGGCTCCTGCAATGCAAGGAACTGGATTTAAATTTAAGTTACGTTATTCAACCCGTCTTTGTATATAAAGTAAAGCTCATAATTATCTTAAATTGTGATATAATTATGACATTTAAAAATAAATACATGAGAAAATAGCCGTATAAATAGATTCAAAGAGATTCAAGAATGCATATAAATTCAAAATGCATTTTAAGTTATTTAAGGAGTAGTCTTCTGGCCGGGCGTGGTAGCGCACGCTTGTAATCCCAGTACTTTGGGAGGCGGAGACCGGAGGATATGGGTTCACGGCCAGCCTCAGCTCTCTCTCTCTCTGTCTCTCTCTCTCTCTCTCTCTCTCCCTGTCTCTCTCTCTCTACTTAGTGAGGCCCTCCGCAACTTCTTGAGACCCGGTTTCAAAATAAAGTATAAAAAATAGGGCCAGGGGTGTAGCGGGGAGGTAGAACGCCCCTGGGTTCAATCCCCAGTACCGCAAAAAAAAAAAGAAGTAGTCTTCTATAGGACAATAGAAGTGGAAGTGAGGATTAAACAAGAGAAGAAAAACTGTTCATGAATAATGAACTTGTAAACTGTGGGGTGTGATTCAATCGATCTTTGCACCAAATAAGATGAAACTAAATCATCATACGTCAGTAGAAAGCATCTGAATGTGACAAACTTATGAAACTTGTTTGTAAATTTGGATAGTTGCCCTCTAGATATTTAATGTCTACTTGTTTTTGAATGTAAATTTCTACTACAAAGAAAGCACAGTGCTATACAACAGGCATATCTACCTTGAATTCAGAGGGCATGGGAAAGAAAAATCTTCAAGGGGAAAGAAACCAAATCATACAAGTCTTGAAATTTACAGTGAAGGTATTGGGTTTATTCTAAGAACTCTTAGAAGACATTAAAGGTTTTAGAAATAATATTATCAGAGTGATAATTTCATTTTAGTGGACACAAGGAAAAGAGTTAGAAGGCAGTAGTTCAGTTGAGAGATGACAGTAGATTTGATGAGAGTGAAGGCTATGGAGAGAGCGGTGTGAATACATTTGAAATTTTTCTTTTTGGGGAGTGGTACTGGTGGTACTAAACCCAGGAACATTCCACTTTCAAACTATTCCACCAACCATTTTTATTTTTTATTTTGAAACAGGGTCTCGCTAGGTTGCTGAGGGTCTTGCTAGGTTGCTCAGAGTCTCGCTAAATTGCTGAGGCTGGCCTTACACCTGAGATCCTCCTCTCTCCGACTCCCAAGTACGGGGATTGCAGGTGTGCGCCACCATGCCCAGCCCCCAAAATATTTTTTAAGTTCATTTTTCTCCTCTTATCATCAGCTTCCTGCAGGCAGAATATTTAGACATTAATGTTAACAAGAAACACGGTGATAATATCGGGAACCACTTCCTCATTCTGGGAGCTATGGCTGGAGGCACTGAGAATACCTACTTTTTAATGACACCCCCCATTTCAATAGCACAGTATAAATTGAACACTTTGGCATTGCTATATTCCTGTGCCACATTTTTAAAAGTGAGGTAGCAGGGGAATAGAAGTCACTTTCAATTTAAATGATTATTACTTAATTTACAAAGAAATTAGCACTAAGAAATCTTTAGAAGTTAATAGAATATCATTATGGATCTAAGTCACACAACATAAAACCTGTAATGCATAAAGCCATGCATTTTTCATGTAAATACTAGTTCCTTTATGTTGAGAATAATGGGGAAGCAAAACCCAGAAATTTTGAATCAACCACTTAATAAGTTTAAATAAATTTCTATAATGGGCATTTTCTTTTACATACTAAATTGTAGAAATTTATATGAACCAGTGCCACACAATGAACTGGTTCTTCTATCTGGGAAATTACTCAGAACGCATTACATAAGCCTTTCTGGGACCTCCTATTTTATGCCGGATCTCCTTTCTGACTTCAAAGTGTAATGTGTGCTCTGATTCATATATTATATAGACTGGTACCTACACCCAAAGACAAGACATAGCAAGAAAAAAATCCTCAATATTCATTAATCAAATCCATGTGATGTGCGTGTGTGTGTGTGTGTGT
>PVJS01035407.1:0-21031 GCA_004027185.1 Glis glis | reverse complement strand
TGTTGGAGTATAGTTTTTCAAAGTAGTTTCTGATTATCCTCTGGATTTCCGTGCTGTCATTGGTAATATCACCTTTTTCATCTCTTATTTTAGTAATTTGGGTTGATTCTCTCTTTCTTTTGGTTAGGTTGGCTAGTGGTTTATCTATCTTGTTTATTTTTTCAAGGAACCAGTTTTTGGATTTGTTGATTTTTTGTATTGTTTTTTATTCTCTACTTCGTTGATTTCTGCTCTGATTTTAATAATTTCCTGTCTTCTACTAGCTTTGGGGTTAGACTGTTCCTGTTTTTCAAGGGCTTTGAGATGTGTCATTAGGTTACTTATTTGCTGATTTTCTGTTCTTATGTGGGCACTCAGTGCTATGTATTTTCCTCTTAATACTGCCTTCAGGGTGTACCAGAGATTTTGATATGTTGTGTCTCTGTTTTCATTTGTTTCTAGGAATTTCTTAATTTCTCCCCTTATTTCTTCTCTGACCTTTTCCTCATTCATCTGTGTGGTGTTCAGTCTCCACGTGTTTATGAGGTTTCTCTGGATCTTCTTATAGTTGATTTCTATTTTCATTCCATTTTGGTCTGAAAAGATGCAGGGGATTATGTCACATTTTTTGAACTTTCTAGTACTCACTTTGTGGCCTAGGATATGGTCTACTTTGGAGAAAGTTCCATGAACAGCTGAAAAAAATGTGAATTCTGCTGTAGTTGGGTGGAATACTCTGTATGTGTCTACTAGGTCCATTTGGTTTATGGTGTTCCTTAGGTCTGAGACATCTTTACTGACCTTTTGTCTTGAAGATTGATCTAGTGGTGTGAGAGGTGTGTTGAAGTCTCCCAATATCATTGTATTGGGATCTATGTGTGATTTAATGTTGCGGAGAGTTTCTTTTATGAAAGTGGTTGCACCTATGTTTGGGGCATAAATGTTGGTTATTCTTATATCCTCTTGCTGGATTGTTCCTTTTTCCAGTAAGAAATGACCTTCTTTGTCTCTTCTGATAAGTTTAGGTTAGAAGTCTAATTTTTCTGATATCATAATTGCTACTTCTGCTTGTTTTTGAGTTCCATTATCGTGGATTACCTTGCTCCATCCCTTCACCTTTAGTTTGTGTGTATCTTTACTTGTAAGGTGTGTTTCTTGCAGGCAGCATATAGATGGATTGTGATTTTTAATCCATTTTGCCACCTTATATCTTTTGATTAGGGAGTTGAGGCCATTTATATTCAGCGTGATTATTGAGAGATGGGTTTTCATTCCTATCATTTTGAGTTTTAATTTCTGTTTAAGGTAGTGTTTGTTCTTTGCCTAGTTGTTTGTTTGATGGGAATCACTGTTTTTCTGGTTCTGGTGTTTCCTTATTATTTCTTCTTTGTAATTAATCTCTTTGAGCATTTTCTGTAGTGCTGGTTTGGAAGACATAAAGTCTTTCAGCTTCTGATTGTCATGGAAGGTTTTTATTTCTCCATCGAATTCAATAGATATCTTTGCTGGGTAGACAAATCTTGGTTGGAGGTTGTTTTCTTTCAGAGTTTGGAATATGTAGCTCCAGTCCTACCTGGCTTTCATGACTTGGTTTGGAAGGCCAGAAGTGATTCTTATTGATTTGCCTCTGAATGTTACTTGCTCTTTTGTTCTCGCTGACTTTAAGATTCTCTCCTTGGCCTCTACATTAGTCAGTTTGATTATTATGTGGTGTGGTGAACCTCTTCTCTGATCCTGTCTATTGGGGGTTCTATATGTTTCCTGTACCTGTGTATCGACCTCTCTTTCTATGTTTGGAAAATTTTCTAATATTACTTCTCTGAATAGATTATTGATTCCTTTAGTTTCAGCTTCTAATCCCTCTTCTATGCCTATTATTCTTATGTTTGCTCTGTTAAGACTGGCTGAGATCTCCTCAATGTCCAATTCATGCTGTCGACTTGTTTTTTCTAATTTATATACTATGTGTTCATTTTTGGAGAGGTCATCTTCTAAGAGTGAGATTCTGTTTTCCATGTGGTCTAGTCTATTGTTGATGGTCTGTATTGAGGCCTTCATTTCAATTACTGCATCCTTCACTTCCCTCAGAGCTTCTTTTTGATTCCTGCTTATGTGATCCTTCATTTCTATCAGGCTCTCTCTGAATTCTTTTCGGAAATCCTGTATCATTTCCTCTGTTGAAGTTCTGAATTGTCCTTCTGGCAATCTTTGCACTTCTGTGCTGGCGGGTTCTGTTGTTGTGGCGTTGTGGAGGCTCATTGTTTCTTTGCTATTCTTCCTTTTCATGATTTCAGGTTTCTTATGTTTATACCTTTGTTGCTTTGGGTAGTTCTCTCTCTCTCTCAGTCTGTAGGTATCCTATGTCTAATCCCTCTCCCTTTATGTTTTCTTATCCTGAAGGTGGATAGTCGCTACTAGGTGAGCCTTAAAGGTGAATATCCTGTCCTGAATGGTTATTCTCACTTGCTCAGTATAATGTCCATTTGCAGGCCCAAATGAGTTTTTGGTCTCCTTCAGTGATTGGGACCCTTGCCTGGTGCCTCTCACTACCTGTGTAAGCGACCAGTGCCACTATTACCCTTCTCACTGCAGTCGTGGGTCTCTGTGGTCTCTACTTGGGCTGTCCCTATGTCTCTGTCTATCTAAACCTATGGCAGGTGTCGCCAGCAGGGGGCCCTGGGCTTGTGTCTCTCTTTGCCTACAGAAGCCGCGGGCGTAGCCTTGCCCCAATTCTGTGTAAACATGGAACTCCTCATTTTCCACAGAGAGGGCTGGTTTGGTCCAATTTTCCCCAGGTATCACAACTGTATGTCCTGTGATGCTCCCCGGGGACTCTACAAGGGTGCTGCGACCCGCAGGCTGCAAGTCTGTCCCACTCAAATGTCGCCAGGGACTGTCTGCTTATCCACATGTCTACCTTGTCCCACAGCAGACCCCACTCCCACCTCCACCAGGGCAATCCGCACCATCTCAGACCCATGAGTCCCTGGGGCTGCACTGGGTGGTCTCCCCTGGAGCAGCTCGTTGACTTACGGTCTCGTTGAGCACTGCTCTTAATCTCTGGGGGGGCTCAGTCACTGCTGCTGGCTCTAGTTAGGCCTCCGGGCCTTGGGGGCTCTGCTGAGTGTGGATTGAACTGCTGCATGCACCCATCGCTGATGCTCTGCAGTGCTGGTTTTAGAAGAGTTCCCTGGCTTCCTTGTTGTTGGCCTGCAGAAGCCACAATGCCGGTGGCTGTCGGCACGGTCTGATCAAGATGGTGCCGCTGCTGCTTCTGCCAACGCAGCAATTCGGGTCTGTGTCATGCATGGAACGAGTTGCTTCTCACCTACCCTGCTGCTATTCTGCAGCTGCTGGATGCACAGCAGGTCGCTGGCGTCTCCTTTGGACTTGTGCAGGAGCCACAATCTTATATACATTTTTTTAAAAAGAGAAGGTATTATAATTATAAGTATTTTAAAGTAAATAATGTAAGAAAGGATGAAAGGAAGGATGTAAGGGAGGGAGAGAAGGAAAGAGGGGAAAAGGAAGGAAATAAAGGAAAGGAAATCTCTTTTCTTAAAAAATACTTTTATTGGTGCATTGTTACCATACATTATATTGAAGTTTAGTGTTATAGAAACATACATGCACACAGTACCCAGTGCACTTCCCTGTGGATCCTGCCCCACTTCCTCCTTCTCCACTGTCATAATACTATTGAAATTGGTATTGATACCATCACAAATATACATAAGGTTTTTTGAACTGTTTCCTTCATCAAGTCTCCCCTTTCCTTTCTCCCCTTCCTCCTCAAATCCCCTCCATTATTCTACTGGGATCTCTCATCATTTATCTGAAATCACTTTTGTTTCCCAGTTTCTCTCTAACTTCCACATGTGAGAGAAAACACATATCCCTTCATGTTCTGAGACTGGAGAATCTCACTTCCATTCATTTTCTTGCAAATGACATAATTTGTTCTTCATTGCTGAGTAAAATTCCATTGTGTGTATATACCAAAGTTTTATAAACCATTCATCTATTGATGGACACCTTGACTGGTTCCATAGTTTGGCTATGGTGAACTGTGCTGCCATAAACACATATATGCATGTATCACTATAGTATTCTGACTTCATTTCCTTTGGAAAAATTCCCAAGATTGGTATAGCTGGGTTATATGGAAATTCTGTACCCAGTTTTCTGAGGAACCTCTGAAGGGATCTTCATAGTAGCCATAATGGCAATCACCTTTTATTATTTTTAATAGGGAGAATTAAGAATTTTATTTGAATGAATATTTGCTTTTACATGAAGCAGATAAAAGAAGATATCAAACAAGGACTAGATTTTCCACTTATACTGAATGTCATCATAATTTGTAAAATATTTCTAAACTTTCTGTTCCAAACGTATAGTTTTTAGAGATAACTGTTAGTCTTCACTCAATACAATGTATTGGAAGTAGAACCCATTTTTCTAGGGATCATAGTTTAACTAACTTTGTAACCCTAGTGCCTTTCACAGCACCTTATAACAAGGAAAGTGACATATAAAATTATGTCTATGAAAACATAAAAGTACAGTGTCACTCTTAGAATAGTAGGATAAACAAACAAAACTTTTAGTGAACTATTTCTATTTATACAACAATTTCAGGAAGCCTATATTAAACCTATCTAATGTTAACAAAAATTATAAATTTTATCATAAGTTAATGTGGATTATTTACATAAAATAATATAATTTCCATGTTAAGAATGTCATGTCTCTTTAGAAAGGAATAAGTAGCATATTAAAAACTTCAACATGCTTTGAGTCTTCATTTAATGTCAAAATTCTAGTTGTTTCACCCAATGCATTTATTGTTCAGTAAGGTCAGAGGTACTTTAATTATTATTTCTCACAGAAGGATGCTTAAATAACTGTACTGGCCTTGAAACTTCTTGGAAGAACAATGGTAAGGGCATCTTACATTTTCTGTATTTACATGTTCTTACTTGCCCTACTTATTTAAGCAGTTGAATACAAAGAGTGGAAGATTGCACTAGGGTATTGAAGAATATTTCAAATTATAACTGTTATGCATATTTCCCTCCCATGAGGATGATGTTTGCATTACCCTCACTATGTCTTTATTACTTGAACTGAAGCTGACATTTAGTTTTATTCTAAATTAGTTGCCACATGCTGAGATGTTTCGTTTCAAATAAGTACTATCATATATCTTTGAAACATTTGAAAGGGAAAGATGTACCTTTTCTTTTAGGACTATTCCAAAAATTGCTGAATATAATCAGTGCTATAACCTGACTTCCTGGTTAAAAAAATGTTCTGTAAAAGTCACAGTCTTCCTAGTAAATTCCACTGAACTCTAAATTGAACTGAAGACAATTTTTCATTACCTTTCTTCCACAGCTACTATATTCAATGTAACTTTATTCAGTGTAACTTTATGCATGGTCTACTTTGGAGAATGAGAAATATTTCTCCTCCATCTCTATGACTCTTGCACACTTTGTTCTTCATATGAGACACATCTACTGAAGAAGTTATTTAAGCAATTTTCTAAAACGGATAGTATTATCTTTTAATGTGGACTTGTAGGTTTTGTATAAAAAATCTGGATAAATGACCTGATTAAGGAATTTCTTCTTAATCATATGTGAAGGAAACAGGTGGCAAACACTAAAATGTGCCACCAATTTCCTGCTTCAAGTTCAGTCCTTCAGAGTTGGTTTCAGGTGCACAAAGTGTCTGCCTTTGGCCATGGTCTTCAAACCAGTTTATGTGCAGCGACAGAGGAAGGCAGAGAACTAAAGGACCAGCCATTTGAGGCCGACCTAGAGCACTGAGAAAGGCAATACTAACTCCAGTATGGCTGATGATTTATGGCTTATGTAACAGTTCAAAGTTTTTTCTCACAAAGTTCATCCTCCCTCTTCCCTTCATATATATTAACATTAAATACAAACTTATACCACAAACTTGATCTCCATGTCTGCTTCAGGAGAAATTAAGCTATGACACTTATTTTGAATAGTCTGAGAAAGAAGGCAAGAACTGTGGAGTTAGATT
This sequence comes from Glis glis, assembly GCA_004027185.1. Lineage (NCBI taxonomy): Eukaryota > Metazoa > Chordata > Mammalia > Rodentia > Gliridae > Glis > Glis glis. The sequence continues at coordinate 14,992 of PVJS01035407.1, read as the reverse complement.
ATTGAACATCCTGATGGCAATGAGATCTGCTGGTAAGTTGTTTGTATACATTGAATGGTCTCATCATTTTCTGTGGTAGGACAAACCAAGTATAAATTTTAAGTCCTAACAGAATAGCTGAATTTTGAAAATCTTTCAGCATTCAACTGGGACAGACCTTCAGTGGTAAGGCTAGGGACACTCTAGAACAGATCCTGACATATGGGAAATTATATAGGACTTAATTCTGAAGAATTTTTTTTTTTTATCAAGGGAGACAAAATGTCAAAGTTCTTCAAGTGAGATTACTGAGTTACATGCATTCTCCTAAGGTATAAAATTTAACACCCTGACAAGAACTCCAGTTAGAGTACTTCATTATCTGGATAATTCTTAGAATCATAGAAAAGTTATGACCCATGATAAGTGAAGTTGAAATACCCATATTTCCATGGGAGATGCTAGAGTAAGGGATTAAAAAAATTAAAGAACCCAGGGGTGGTGGTGCACACCTACTGTATAGAGCATGGGACACAAAACAACCTGTTTCTCATAAAGGAAGGACATGTCAATTGTATAGAGCATGGAACATAAACAATCTCAGGAACTCTTCAAGCAACTTGTTTTGACATGTCAGTATATGGCTCAGGTCAACATGCCTGTGCTGCAATTGCTAATGGACCCTTGGATCATCAATCTGTTTCCTGCATCTGATGGACTTACATCAATACATTGGTGGAAATGACAAGTGTCTGGTAAGGTTCAATAAGCCTGCCAAGGACAATTGACAGCACTTACACAAACCTATAGGAACCCTATGAAAGAGCAGCTGTTTTGACACCCAACTCTCTGAGCTATTGCTTATGCCAGGACAAGTCTACTGTGTGTACGACTCTGATCCAGCAACTTCGATTTGACCCTGCTTTTTTTGCTGACTGGGGATCAGTGCAACTCTTAAGCCTTCTCAGTGCCCATACCAACTTCGGAATTTCCTCTTCCATTCCTGGACTTGATTTATTATCCCCTTTTCCCTGCTTGTTTGTAACTAGTTATTTGTTAGGTATTTGAAGAACTCTAAGTTTTAAGACTTATATATTCTTTAATATACTTATCAACCTAAATTGTTAAGTATTTGAAGTATTCTAAGGGTTAGGATTCGTATATTGTTTAATATACTTGTTTGGCCTAAATTGTTAGATTTGCTAAGGTGAAGTGTATTGTTTGATATTCATTCCTAGCTAATTGGCTTTTGGCAAAGCAGCTGCTCAGCATCTGAACTAGCCTAACCTTAATTATAGAATTTACTCACAATTCTCTGTGTGCTATAACCTTCAAGTGTTGAATAAACCTCATAACACTATGGAAAGACACAAATCATGTGTGATATGACTTAGGTCTTAGGACCTTGTTGCCCATTGCTTCAAATACTTATAATCTCATTACTTGTGAAGCTGAGACAGGAGGATCACAAGTTCGAGACCGCCTCAGAAATTTAGCAAGATTCTTAGCAACTTAGTGTGACCCTGATTCAAAACAAAAAATAAAAAGAGCTAGAAGTGTAGATTGGAGGTAGAATGCCCCTGGTTTCAGCTTCCAATACAAAAAAAGAAGTAGAGAATTAGGCATGATAGAATTATCTGTGAGGGGTACAGTGCAGTATATATCATACAATATAATATATTCTGAATTTAATAATTCCTACCTTGAAGAAGAATTACAGTGTGTGGTAGGCCTCCTCGAGTTCCAGAGACAATATATTCTGCATCAATGGATAATGTTCCACTTGATATACCAAGTGACTCAAAAGGTCACCAGTTGTGAATGCACTGCAGAACCGGAAATGGTTCTGAATAAATGCAGGATGCTGGGCAAGCAATCTTCATCTTTGGACCATGCAGTTCAGTACAGTCTATGGTTTGGGAAATCTGACATATGGAATTTTTAGCAAGTGAGTAAATCACAACTGATTCTCCTGTTTCTCTACAGCAGGTTGCTGCTACCTGAGGTGGAGAATTACATGCCTGTTAGCCTATAACTCCTAGCATGCCTGTATAAGTCAGATATCCATCATGGTAGCAAATATCTGAGAAAAACAACTTCAAGGAGGAAAGATTTATTTTGGCTCACAGTTTGGGAGGTCTGATCTGTGGTTAGCTGGCTCCATTGCTTTGGGTTGGAGGTGATGCAGAACAACATGACGGAAGGGTATAGCAGAGGAACACTGCACAAGGGAGCCAGAAGGAGTTATGATGGGAAGCTGTGGTCCCTAAGGATATGCCCCCAAGTACCTACTCTGTCCACCTAGGTTCCATCTACTACAGTTCCCACCACTTCCCAGTACTCCATTCAGCTAGGGATCCCTCAATGGATAAGTCCATTAATGAGGTTAGAGCCCTGGAAGTACAATCATGTTCCAAGAGCTCCACTTCTTACCATTGCTGCACTGGGGACCAAGCCTTTAAATATGAACCTTTGAGAGACATTTCAGATCCAACTCATAACAATACAAATGTTCCCTGACCTCTGGTCTAGGGATAGTGCATCTGACCTCAGGACACCAAAATTCCAGAACCTCTTATGGGTTAGTTCCTTGCAGACCTAAAGGCATTAAGCGAGGCAGGCATGGCAGCAATCTATGATATGGTGGAGATGCTATATCACAGATCAGGCCCCAGTGGCAGTAGAGGGTAATACTACTAGGTAATACTACTAGATCTGGGTTAGCAGACAACCCAGACCTGTGTGACACTCACAAATGTTGTACCAATAACATTCAAGGTCACATAATGGCTGTGTGAGAGACATTATAAAATCACAAAGTATAAGAAATCCCGAGCTTTAAATCTAGGTCTCCTCAGTCTTTAGGTGCAAGTTGGAAATGTATAGCCAATTTGTTTGAAATGTGTCCATGAGTACCCTTGGAAGACAGTGGATGAAAATCTTCCCGATGAGTAAATTTCAAGCAGTGAACCTTGTGGTAACATATACAGACTCATGGGTAGTGGAAAATGGCCTGGTGGTCTGCTAAATCAGGGCATGTAAAGAAAAATAGTGGAAATAGGAGACAGGAGGTGGACATACATAGGGCAGAGGAATGTGGACAGGTATATGGAAATGGAAAGAATGTTTGAAGATATCTCCATCACATGTTAATAACCCCAGATAGCAACTACATGGCAGAGGCAATAATAATTATTATTTTTAAAGGAAAGAAGAAGAAAAGAAACCAAGTAGAGGGTATGAGCCATCTAGTTACATTAGCTAGCCCAGTACTGGTGCTGGTGGACATAGAGGTCATGGTAGCAAAGATTAGGGCTAAATATATGTCCAAAAGCTTAGACACCCACTTACCAACACTGATTCAGGTGTGATCATTATCTGTTGTCCACCAATGATCATGGACAAAGCTGTACCCACAAGATGGAGTGATTTCTATAGTAGATCAGCTCTTAACTTAATGATAAGTTAACTACATCAGGGCCCTTCCATTCTGAAAAGTCCAGCAGTTTATTCTTAAATCAATGAAAAAACATCCTTAATATATTGTTACCATTTTTACCTGTGGGGCCTCAGCAAACTCTTCTATCTGAGGACTTACAGAGTTTTTGTTTCTTCAGCTTGAAAATATAACATTATTCCACTAGGATGCAGTCCATATGTTTGTCAAGTTAACACTCAAAATCTCTCTTTCTTGTTGGCAGAAATGGCAGGATTTCATCTATTTTCATTCCATCATGTATATATGCCACATTTTAAAATTTATTCATCAGTCATAAGGCAAGTCTTGCTTTAAGAAAATCATTCTTCCTGCTGTTCAGTGAACAGATTAGAGAGGATCAAGGCTGGACATGGAGGGCACTGATAATGAGGCTATCCTTACAGTCTGTATGACAGAAGACTCTGGCCTAGACTGGGTCATTGTACCTTGATCTAGAGAAAAGTGACTATGCATGAAGATAAGAATTTTTGTCATATAGACATAAATATCAATCTCAAAAATAAATGGTTCATTTAGGAAGAGAAAGTAGGCCAAAAGGGAGCTAAGACAACCCAGGGACTAGCAGAGGCAGTATACAGAGATGATATGCAGGATGAAAGCAAGAAGAAGAAGACACTGTGAGGAACATTTAAAGGTAAGGTTGACCAGGAGCATGAGGATTCAGGAAAACCAAGAGAGTAGAGTAATTTTTTTACACAGTTATGTTTAAGTATCTCATCTTCTATTTGTTTTCTATTCAAACATTATTATTTATTCCAATCTTCTATGTAGGTAAATTCTTTTTTACATTTTTTCAGGAATTAGAGAAGCCACAGGTCTCTTCTCTCCCATGAAGAATGTTTCACTAACTGAAATTTAGTTTATTTAAATTGTGTCTTAGCTCTCTGAAATTTTTTAAACGATCATTTCTTGCTCACTCCATACATTTTTGATGTTTAAATAAGCACATGGTCCCTTGTGATATTTTTTATCTCTGAACCTGAAATGGAACTGACACTTGTTTACTGAACCTAGAAAAATAATGTAAGGGCACTCACAAAGACACATTTTATATAATATGTATATTTTTAGTTATTTTCTTGACAAGATTGAATGATAAATATAAATATAAAGTTCTTATTGTTAATATGGATTTATGATCTATAATAAGAATATGCAGATGTTTACATTTATTTAGGGAAATGGTAACCATTTACTTGAATCAATTTCCAATGGAATAAATAAACCCTGTTTTAGTCACAGCTAGGCATAGCTTTGGGAGCAACAAATGTTTTTCATTTATATTTAATAACAATGTTACTAAATTACCTTTATACCATGATAGTGCTAAAAGACAAAAAAGAATTATGAACTCAGAAGCACACAAAAAGAAGTGTATTTTCCATGTGGGACTTAGCTGAGAGTCTCTTCATGTTGGCTTGATTCATTCATGTGTAAAGAGGTTGACTGTATTTTGACTGATATAGTGTTGTCACGGCTAGTATTTAATCCACATGCATAACAAGGTTTTGTCAGTTGTTCCAAAACTGTCCTTGCTATTTATTTTTCCAGTTCTGTACCTAGAAACAGGGTATGCATTATATCTAGTTATCATATAGCTGTAGTATCCTTTAATTTGAAAAGATTCCTCAACCTTTTTTTGCATTTCTTCACCTTGATATTTGTATTATAGATACATGGAAGAAAACAGGCCATTATTATGTAGAATGTTTCTCAGATTTCAGAATTTTTTTAATTTCCCCGTGATTAGATTTAGCTTATGCATTTTTGACAGGATCACCCTAGGAGTCAGGCTGCTTTCTTCTCAGTTTATTATAACAGGAGGCACATGTTATCACTTTATAATGACATGATGACACTAATGTTGGTCACTTGGGTAAGGTGTATGAGCCGGTAATCTCCAATGTAAATTCGGTATCTTTCCCTGTGTAATTAATTAGTGACTTGTAGAGAAAGTCTTTGAGATTATATAAATAAATGACTTTCACGAAGCTCTTTTTAAACAAAAAATGATCAAGCCAATCTGTCACAGACATAAGGAGTGAGAACAAGTCAAATATTGGGTAAAATATTGAAGTTGCTGCTTCAAATAATGGAAACTGACACTACTGGGAATTGCTAAGTGTTTAAGACATTTTCTTCAAATTATGAGTCCAAAGGTTGGGAGACTGGAATATGTATATTTTTGCTCACACATCCAACTGCTCGAGAGCTACCCTCAAGAGTGTTCATTTTGGATTTTGCCTCCCATGGGCTGAGAAGATCAGGGGAGGCCCCAAGGCAGAAACTTAAGAAATTTTTAAAAGACTGTCTATCTGGAGTAGGCATGAGAAGGATTCTGAAAACATGCACAGATGCACCTGAAACAGAGGTGGGCCCAAGAAACATGTCAAACAGCATCAAAAGCATCTGCCCTGTAAATCTGTTCATGATGGAAGAGAAGACTGGTTTGCTCACAAGATCATCGTATTTGCTAGGAGCATTACATCACTTTTTTATGGCATAGGGATATTACTTTTGTGAAAATTGAAATTAAGGGGCTTTTATTAGAGTCAGTGCAATTTTCAGAAATGGAAAGATAGTTTCAGTATCTATTTTGAGTACCAGTGCTAGTTGGGGTAATCATGTAATTTTCAGTTTATATCAGTCAGTAAAAAGTTTATCTCTGACTGTAGCACATGATATACAGATTTACACATACTGGGTATATGAAAAGGTGTTAAATGTTTAACTATATAATAGTTAAATACTTTTTCTGAAAGTATGAAAGCTTCCACACCAAGCATAGTGAAATCCCTAAGCAACATTAAGGGCCTATTTGTGTCAGTGATCCTGATGCCACATTGTTCATGGACATACCTCAGTCATTTTATCCCGGCATTGTTGACGGACATGGGTATAGATAGAAAAATTTGAATAGTTGGGTTCACCTTCGTTAGAAAGAGGATCTCAGATTGAGAGAAACAAGGAGTCGTATAAAAAAGCTCTAAAGAGTGTGAGAAATACTGTTGTAATAATCCTCTATAGAACCTAACAGGGAGGGAAGATAAAGTTGCTGCTACAGGTGATGGAGAGGTAGAAAGTGACAGGTTAATATTTTGAGAATTTTAGTGAAGATTGTATCAAAATTGTATTAAACAATAGATATGAGTTGATGTTTTAGTCCATTTTATGTTGTTATACCAGAATACTTAATTTATAAAAAAGAGAAAGTGATCTCTTATAGTTCTGTAAGCTTAGAAGTTCAAGATCACTGTCAAGTTTGGTATCTGATAAGGACTCAGTCTCTGATTCCAAGATGATACCCTGAGTCCAGAGAGGAAGATAGTGGAGGATTGGAGGAGACGATAATGATCATGTGATTTTTGTCCTTAGTTCTGTAATGTGGTTAATTACATTGATTGTTTTTTTTTTTTTTTTTTGTATGTTGAACCAGCCTTGCATCCCTGGGATGAACCTGACTTGGTCATGGTGTATGATTTTCTTGATGTGGTTTTGAATGCACGTTGCTAGTATTTTGTTTAGAAGTTTTGCATCTAAGTTCATAAATGATATTGGTCTGTAGTTTTCTTTTCTTGAGTTGTCTTTTTTGGGTTTTGTTATTAATGTGATGTTGGCTTCATAGAATGTATTTGGGAGAGTCCTGTCTCTTTCTATTTCATGGGATAGATTGAGAAGTATTGGGGTCAGATCTTCTATAAAAGTTTTGTAAAATTTGGTAGGGAAACCATCTAGACCTTGGTTTTTCTTTGATGATATGTTATTTTTGTTGTTTAAACCTCTTTGATTGCTATTGGACAGTTTAAATTTTCTATATCTTCTTGATTCAATATAAGAAGGTTGTATGAGTGTAGAAATTTGTCAATTTCTTCTAGGTTTTCTATTTTGTTGGAGTATAGTTTTTCAAAGTAGTTTCTGATAATCCTCTTGATTTCCATGCTGTCTGTGGTAATATCACCCTTTTCATCCATTATTTTAGTAATTTGGGTTGATTCTCTGTTTTGGTTAGGATGGCTAATGGTTTATATATCTTGTTTATTTTTTCAAGAAACCAGTTTTTGGTTTTGTTGATTTTTTAATTTTGTTTTGTTTTGTTTTGTTCTCTACTTCATTGATTTCTTCTCTGCTTTTAATGATTTCATGTCTTCTGCTGGCTTTGGGATTAGATGGCTCCTTCTTTTCAAGGGCTTTGAGATGTGTCATTAGGTTATTTTGTGATTTTGTTTTTCTTATGTGAGCACTCAGTGCTATGATTTTTTCTCTTAATACTGCCTTCAAATTGTCCCAGAGATTTTGATATGTTGTGTCTCTGTTTTCATTTGTTTAGGAATTTCTTTATTTCTCCCCTTATTTCTTCTATGACCCATTCTTCATTCAGCAGTGTGGTGTTCAGTCTCCGTGTACTTATGAAGTTTCTCTGGATCTTCTTATAGTTGATTTCTAGTATCATTCCATTATGGTCTGAAAAGATGCAGGGGGTTATGTCACATTTTTTTGAATTTGCTAATGCTTGCTTTGTGGTCCAGGATATGGTCTATTTTGGAGAAGGTTTTGTGAGCAGCTTAAAAGAATGTGTATTCAGCTATAGTTGGGTGGAATATTCTGTGTCTATTAGGTCCATTTGGTTTATGATGTTCCTTAAGTCTGAGGCATCTTTACTGATCTTTTGTGTAGAAGCTCTATCTAGTGGTATAACAGGAGTGTTGATGTCTCTCATTATTGTATTGGGATCTATGTGAGACTTACTGTCACAAAAAGTTTGTTTTATAAAAGTGGTTGCACCTATGTTCGGAGCATAAAGGTTGACTTATTGTTATATCCTCTTTTTTGGATTTTTCCTCTTACCAGTAAAAAATAACCTTCCTTGTCTCTTCTGATAAGTTTAAGCTTGAAGAATATTTTGTTTGATATGATATTTTCTACCCATGCTTGTCTTCAAGTTCCATTAGCATAGATTACCTTGCTCCAGCCCTTCACCTTTAGTTTGTGAGCATTGTTACCTGTAAGGTGCATTTCTTGTAGATAGCATACAAAAGGATTATAAATTTTAATCCGTTTTGCCACCTTATATCTTTTTATTGAGAAATTGATGCCATTAATATTCATTGTGGTTATTGAGAGATGACTTTTAACTCCTTACATTTTGAGTTGTAACTTCTGTTAGAGGTAGTGTTTGTTCTTCTTTGCTTAGTTGTTAATTTGATGGAAATCATCCTTTCTCTGGTTCTGGAGTTTATTTTTTATTTCTTCATTGTAATTTATCTCTTCGAGTAATTTTTCTAGGGCTGGTTTGGAAGACATAAATTCTTTCAGCTTCTGTTTATCATGGAAGGTTTTTGTTTTCCAGTCAAATTTGAAAGATATCTTTGCTGGGTAGAGTTGTCTTGGCTGGAAGTTGCTTTCTTTCAGAGTTTGGAATATGTTGCTCCAGGCCCTTCTGGCTTTTTTTTACTTAGTTTGAGAAGTCTAGAGTGATTCTTATTGCTCTGCCTCTGAATGCCACTCAGTGTTTCACTCTTGTTGCATTTAAGATTCTCTCCTTGGCACCTACATTAGTCAATTTGATTATTATGTGGTGTGATGAACCTTTTCTCTGATCTTATCTAATGGGGGCTCTATGTTTCTTGTACCTGTGTATCGACCTTGCTTTTTCATGTTTGAGAAATTTTCTGATATTTCTCTTAAAAGATTTTTTATTTATTTGGTTTTGGCTTCTAGACCATCTTCTATGCCTATTATTCTTAGGATTTCTCTTTTAAAGTTACTCCCTATCTCTTGGATGTCCAGCTCATGCTGTCAAATTGGTTTTCTAAATTTTATACTATTCATTCATTTTTGGAGTGGTCGTCTTCTAAGAGTAAGTTTCTGTTTCTTATGTGGTCTAGTCTACTATTGATGGTTTGTATTGATATTTTCATTTCATCTATTGTATCATTCACTTCTTTCAAAGCTTCTTTTTGATTCCTATTCAGGGTATCAGATTCTTTGTTGATTTTATTGTTCATCCTTTCAGACTCTCTCTGAATTCTTTCCTTAAATCCTGTATCATTTCTACTATTAAACTTCTGAATTCTCCTTCTGTCATTCTCTGCAACTCTAAGTTGGTGGGTTCTATTGTTGTGGGATTTTGGGTACTCATTGTTTCCTTGCTATTCTTTCTCATTATTTCAGATTTCTTAAGTTTATATCTTTGTTGCTTGTGATGGCTCTCTCTCACTCTGTGTATTTCCTGTCTAATCTCTCTCCCTTTATAGTATCATATTCTGGAGGTAAATATTTACTTCAAAGTATGCCTTAAAAGTGAATAGCCTCTGCCTTATGGGTATTTGCAACTTTCTGTTGAGTATTTATCACCTTATAATGCTGACTTTAAGATCTGTATTCCATATCACCCCTCTGTTGTTTGGTCTGTAGATCGCCAGTATATGGTTGCAGTTACTCCAAGACTCTGTCTGCCCTCCTGCAATGGTGTCACTGATGAGTTCCAAGAGTTAAAGACTGAGGAACTGTCTGTCACTTCCATAATAAGGAGTAGTCTCTGAGGTGTGTGCAGAGCATGTTGTGTTCTGTGCATTTTTAAACTTCTGTGTGTGGGGTGCTGGGTGGTTTTGTCTGTCAGCTGTGATTGGTTTGTCTTAATGTTTGGTAATCCTTCCTCTTGTTTCACCTATCTGGTCCAACCTCAGCACTACGGTTTTAGAGGAGTCAGCTTGTATATATAAGGGCAAATTGTGTTGTGATCAGTGGTGAGGGGTGAGTGAGGAGGAAGGGGATAGAGTGAGTGATGCAAGAATAGGGTAAAGTAGAAAATAGAATCAAGTAGAATAAGAGTTTGAGTGTAGTTAGGTAATATATAGTAAAGAATAAAGACAGTGAAAATAAAGGAGAATTCTGGTAACCAGTGTATATTATTTAGTGATTGGAAATGGATATAATACAAGGCACTGACAGACAAGTTCACTAAGAGTCAGGCAAACAAAACAGAACATAGACAATCTCTTGAATTTACACACACAAGAGGAGAGGAAGAGGAAAAAGAGAAAAATAAAACTAAAAAATAAAAAGGAACATTAAAAATTTGCTTAACCATGAATGAGTTAAATTTCCTTGTTGGAAAAGAGCTTATCCCCCTTGTGGCTTTTGATATTTCCTTGCTGTTTTTTTTTCTTAGTTTGAGGTTTATTTAGAAGAGATGTGAAAGCTGCTCCAAAGCTCTGGTTCAATCCTGCTTCCCTGTCCACTCTGTTTCGTACTTTGCTAAGGAGAGATTAGAGCAGAGGTGCAGGGAGGGTCTGGCCCCCCCTGCTGGCTGCTGGGAGGAGGCTCTTCTAGACTGAGGGTTGGGAGTGTGGCCCAGGGCACTCATCCAGCATTCACTATGGTCCTAGGCTCAATCCCCTATGCCACAAAAGAAAAAATAGAGAGAAAACATGCAAACAGGTAAAGGAACCTACAAATACATAAGTTCAGAGCAACAGCAAAAAAAAAAAGAAAAAAAAGAAACATACAGAAAACAATGGCAAGGAAAAAAAATAGAACAACAATAAAAATCTCTTGCACTTGATCTCTGCAGTCCTCTTGGGTCTGTATAGATGTTTTCAGCCATTTAAGGTCCACTTATTACAGTAGATTCCCCAAGCACATTCCAAGCATTCTCGCTTGCTCAGAAACCTGTAACAGAGATAGAAGTCTGCAGCCCCAATGCTATGATCTCCTGCAGCAAGACTCTGACCCTGTGTCTGTGTAGGTGCTGGGCACCGGGCCCAGGTGCAGGGTTCATCCCAAAGCAAGTGCGGGGACTCTGCGCTCTCCACAGGGAAGGCTGGGTTGGTCTGTGGCTTCCAAGTCTGGTGTATTCCTTAAAGTTTCATGTGCGCTGTGCATCCACAGTCTGCATGAATTCCCACCCCCTTTTTATGGTCTCTTTTCAGTTACCCTGTGAGGAGTCTACACTCACCTCCCTGGGGTTCTCTCACTCACTTCTACTGCTGTGCAGGGGTGAGTCAGGGGGTATGGAGGGACAGGGTTGTGGATTTGGTTGTCATTTTCTGTCCTGTCCACATGAGGCTGTGTGGTTAGGTGACTGGTGACCTCACTGTCTGTGAAGTAGGTCTCAGGTTGCTAGATATAAAAGTTTTGGGGATTTCCAAAGTTCCAGCCATTCTGTAGTGTGCACTATTGCTCTTATGTCTCCGCTTGTGTGGGTATGTGTTGCTTCTTTTTTCTTTTTAGCCTGGGAGTTTAAAAGTGGCCTAGTAGGTATTATTGAGTTTCTCTGTCTTTAGTTCCACCTCCCATGTAGGTAGTCTGGGATGTGGAATGCTGCTTCGTTTGGAGATCCCTGAGATGAATTAGAGACAGACTCACCTACGAGTCCTTACTCCATCAACATCTTCCCCCTCTTGTCCATGCCTATTCTTCTTAAGAACATGTTGTTATGATCTATCCTAAAAGCATATAAATATTAGCATTATATATTTATCTCCTTTGTGATAAATACCTGAAGCAAATTTTTAAACTCAGTTAATAATTTTGAATTTATCTCTATAATGTGTTTAAAAAGAGTCATGCTGAAATTGTATTTAATATTTGTAAAAGGACTTCTTTAGTACAACAAATTAGTAAGATGATAAGATGTGCCAATTATCTTTGTTATAGTTAATTAATATGACTTGCATTTTAATCAAAAAATCTGTATAAATTCCCAAAATGAACATTATATTTTTCTGAGTTCCTATTTCTATTTACCAAATTTTGTATTGATCATGTAATATGTACTCACTATCATCCACTTGTACAAATGCATTGTATACATCAGTATTTATAAGCATGTTTAATAATTAGATAACCATTTCCTTACTAAGAATTTAATAGAATTAATCATTATATAACATATGATTTAATATATTGCATCATATATATGAAATTAATATGAGCAGGGCTTGTCTGCCTCAGTGTCTTTGAAGATTTTGGTATCCTAGTGACTCAACTTACAATTTGACCTATTTACTCCTCCTCGGTCACCACTGAAGAAAAAACAAAATTCTTGAATCACTTGCTGATTTTCTATTCTGAAGCATAGTGACAGTATTATCAAAATACATGGCATTTTGGAGATTAACCTGCATAGAAGACAATGTACAGTACTCAAATCAGAGGAAAGGAGTTTGTTTCCTGAGTCTGTCAAAAACCAGTGTAGGTTGTTAGCATTTCACTTATACTTAATGTGGTTGTGCGAACTATGAGTAGATTATCCAGGAGAATCTACATCATTTTCAGCACTGTCAGTATATTAGTTTATGAACTGTGTATTTGAACATATACCTGGTAGCTCTCTGCTGCCCTCAATGCTGAGAAAGAAACTGATGCTTCACATCCTGGGCTGGTCTGAAGCTCACCTGTCAGGCTCAATGTTATTGCAATCTGGCCTGCTCCTCACAGCTGGACCACGTTGCTCTCCTGGTGAACATAAACAATCTCACAGAACATAACAACATCAGGTCACTTTGAGAGGATTATAAAGTGAGGTGAAACAAGGTCACTATGTAACCTCTGATACACCAAATGTCCTCCTCTGTCACTAAAATGAGTGACTGCTGCTGTTTTACCTAGTCTGTTCTCCCTATAGATAAGATTTATGGAGATGCTCAATCATAAAAATGTCCCATTTCCTGATGCATCAAATCATAAGCAAAGCCTAACTTCCTTGTTCCCTCCCCTGCGTTACCCAACCAAAGCTCACATCTCCTATACTAGGTGTTTTTAACATCTTCTTGCTGAGAGGCTCCACACTTCCTGTGTGGATCATTTTTCTTTCATGAAGTGTAATAAATCCAACTTGATCATCTATCAGTGTGTTCTTGGTGGTCTCTTCTGGAGGTCTTTGACAACTGACACTTGTTCAATTTAAACAAGCTTGGTGCTTTTCAAAGACTGCTTCTTGAAATCTGAATAGGCAGCTATATAAACTCACTTCCAGTACTCTTTATGTATTTATTCATAAGACTAAGGACATTCTTACGTGACCGTACTGTTCTTAAATATTCATGAAAATAGATGTTTTAGTAGTGCATTTATGTAATAGTGTTTTGGATCATATCACAAATAGGTGTTCTGTTCTGGATCATATCACAAATAGGTTTTCATCCAGAGGTCACATTATTTTAATAGAGCATCTAGATTATATCAATTGATAACAAGAAAAAATGTGAGTTTATTTAGCTTATAGTTATAAATCTAATTCTGTTGATCTTAAAATATTTAAAATATGATTAGTTTTGGTCATATTTTAAGTTACTATAAATAGGAAATCATAGGATTTTAATTCTGCAATAAGCTTCTAAAACCACTTCAATTTTCTAGATAGTGAAATATGTAATTTTTGTGGTCACTTCATTTCATCACAGATAATTATCTGATTCTAGCATGTCTTTTATGATAATTACTTAGTTCCAGTTAAAGAACATGTCTTTCGCTCACACTGACAAAATTAAATTTGACCAACTTTCTCTGTCTGTGGCAGACTGAAGCTATGACAAAGATAATTTGGTGCATCTTCCATAAAGCTCATTACTGCATTCATAAAATTTCATTTATAATGCATATGATAAGATTGTGATATTTGACTTTCCTTAAATAATCAGTTTCACAATTTTTCATCACATCAGTAATAAGCATTTTATAGGAATGATGGGGTATAAATTAGTGTATCCTTAGCTTTATATCAAAACATTTGTATGAGAAGTAAGTGTAACATTAGATCATATTGACTTGCTTTCAAATCAAAACCTCTTTGAACTTCTCTGGAGTTCTTACTTAGGTAAAAATTACACAAAGCAAAAGAATTATTACAGGCAAATGCCATTCTTAAAAGGTCAAAAAGTGCCACAAAGATTATTCAGCTAGTAATTGGCATGTTTAAATATAAAAATAAATGTGAAATTATACATTTTAACAGATGTCTCAGGTAGCATTCTCACTGCTGAAATCCAAACTGCCTGACCACTACATCTTAGAGGAAGGGAGATTTATTTGCTTACCATTCTGGAGATCTCAAGGGTTCAGTCCATGTTAGACCAGGTGAAGTCTGAGAAGCTCAAAGCATGGCCCAAAGAGCAGAAAGAGAGAGAACAAGAGTTCACATCACAGAGGTCAGAAGCAAGAGAGAGCTAGCAGAAGAGAGCTAGCCACACGCCCAGGGACCCCTTCTCAACAACCAAGCCCCGCCTCCAACATGGCTGCTTTGTCTATGTGAGGTTTAGAGGAACATTATCAATACGAATCATAACAACAGAATAATTATTTGGCCATGACCCGTAGAAGATATTGGAGAGGGAATGAAGCCAAAGCTAAACTGAATGCCCACTTATGAGTGTACTAGGAAGCTTTCATAGGTGAACCAAAAAAGAAAAATTCCAAGTATGAGTCATTGTGTTTGGCTGGAATAAGAAGATCCATGAAGTGCATGAGATGAAGTTCTACCTAGTGCTTCAGAATGCAATCATATCATCCAGT
>PVJS01035406.1:0-21029 GCA_004027185.1 Glis glis | reverse complement strand
AACCCGGATCCTCCGGTCTCCACCTCCCAAAGTACTGGGATTACAAGCGTGCGCCACCACGCCCGGCTTAGGACTCAGATATTCTAAACTCAGTCTTCCCTTTTTTGAATGTCTCATAGTATTGCCCATTTTGAATTAAAATAACAACTGTCAATAACATGTTCACTTCCCTGTCTTAGATTAGAGGCATATTAATGTCAAAAACAATTCAAAATTTATATCCATACCTTCTTTAGTAATTAATGATATAGGACTTAACATACTTTCCCATATACATTTATTTCTATTCACAGGGCAACTGTTTAAAAACAGCTCCTCTCAATCTTTCAACTGAATTCTAGAGCTTCCTATGCAGTTTAACTGACCTTTATCTTTTATTAGTTTCAATTTCAATTATCCATTCATATAAAATATCTTATAAATTCACATTGTAAAATAAGGTGCATGTTCAAGACCCTTTTGTGGTTCTCCAGTTGCTGCATAATAAAGAGTGCAGCCCGTCTGTGACATTGAACACCTCCTTATCATTCCCAGAACCCACCATTCTACCTCATCATCTCTTGCACAACCAAGACTTACAGAAGTATCACTTAAAAGGCCTTCAAGCTATTCTATGAATGATACTCCTGCATTCTTTTCTTTGCCTTTCATTATGATCTTTTTAAAATATTGGCCTCACAGTTATTTTTTTACCTCTATTATAACTTAAACATTTCTTAAATATTCTATAAAGTAAAATTTCTACTGACTTTTTAATCACAAAGCATTTTAGTTGAAATTATACTTCTGTTCAGTACCTGGGATATATTAGAGGTTCCATAAATGCTGGCTGAAATAAATTAAATTGCAGGGTTACTTGTTTGTTTGTTTTTTGTGGTACTGGGGATTGAACCCAGGGACATTCTACCTCTGGGCTACACCCCAGCCCTATTTTTTAATTCTTTATTTTGAAACAGGGTCTCACTAAGTTGCCGAGGGCCTCACTAAGTGGCTGAGGCTAGCTGCGAACCTGGATCCTCCTGTCTCAGCCTCCCAAGTACTGGGATTACAAGCATGCGCCACCACACCCAGCTTAAATTGCATCTTTAATTTCATTGAGAGATGCCCAATGGCTAGGTCTGTATCTTCCATTAAATATTGAGATGCCTATGGTCAAGGATCAGGCCAACGTCATATTTGAAGCTAGAATGTTTGTATGCAACAGCCTTTCAATAGGTATTTGTTGCTAAATTTATTAAATTTATCAAATTTGAATATTCATGTGATTCATGTTGGAAAACCTCCAAAAGATAAAACTAATACACATCCTTTTCCTAGAGTCCTTTCCTCTTATAGGCTAACACTCAAGACATTAAAGTAGATCATAAAAGCAAGTATTAGAAGATCAGAAAATCAGTTTTCATAAGAATAAAGCAAATATGACTCAATAACCTAAAATTCCTGGGAGACCTTATTCTTAACAAAACAAAAATCCAAAGCCTTTGGATCCCAAAAAAATGTAAGAACACAATTTAGCATGAATTTTCCTGCCATTCATGGGCCTGTAACCTTGAGCCGGGTTCTACTCATCATTCTCCACCTAGAGCTTTTGAGGTCTCTAATCAAAGAGATATCTGGATCACAAGCACAGTGCTTTTGAAGACAGCTATGAAGGGATCACACCATTTATAAATAGAGAATTGGGCCGGGCGTGGTGGCGCACGCTTGTAATCCCAGTACTTTGGGAGGCGGAGACCAGAGGATCCGGGTTCGCGGCCAACCTCAGCGCACATGCGCGTGCGCGCGAGCGATCGATCGATCGATCAGTCTATCTCTCTCTTTCCTCTCTCTCTCTCTCTCTCTCTCTCTCTCTTTCTCTCTCTCTCTCTACCTAGTGAGGTCCTCCGCAACTTCGTGAGACCCGGTTTCAAAAAATAAAGCATAAAAAATAGGGCCGGGGGCGTAGCGCAGAGGTAGAACCCCTGCGTTCAATCCCCGGTACTGCAAAAAATAAAAAATAAAAAATAAATAGAGAATTGGGAGAAGACATAGTCTAATTATTTAGATTCATGTATGGTTCTTAAAAATAATTAGTTCATGTTCAAGTAAGTAAAGGAGGGGAAAGTGAAAATATTTGAGGGAGACAGTACATGTCTATATCTTATTAATTCCTGCATTCCCCACAACATCTATTATAATGAATAACACACACAAGCACTCAATAAAAATGCTTGCAGAGGGTTATGTTAGGTAGACCAGTAAATTGGATTCCCTTGTTCTGTATCACAATCCCTGCTCACTGATGATCATTCAGGGTGACTTTGGGGATATTGCTTTAACTCCCAGGGCTTCACTTTTCACATAGTATTATACTACTTGCTTTTATGTCCTACACAGTTTGAAAGTGTCAGAGTGTTATAAACTCCAAGTTTTATTGTCAATTACATTTGTATTCAATTTTAACCAAAACCGTTTTCAATGCATTTTTCCCAAAGAGGTGCATTTCCTATTTAAATCTTTTCGCTTTTCTGTGAATGGCCGAGGTGAGGTCACAGCATAACTGCATGTAGCTGTTTGTGGGCCTCTTGATTTCCTTGGACAGTGTGGAAATGAAGTCCAGTGGATGTGACTGTAACACAGATAATCAAATTTTAAAAGGCATGATTTAAATGCAGATTCAAGGGTTACATGGATTTTTACAATCACTTGGGAGGCGAAAATAGAATAAATAGAAATGTGCCTTTGGTAATTCCAATGAGGCAGTAGTGCATAGAAACAAGAAATCTCAGTAGGTAGTTATAGTTGTAAACTGAACTTCAGAGCCAGACACAGTATGTTGATTGCACTCTGAAAACCTGTTCAAGAGAATGAACCCAGGGGGCTGTCATAGTGGTGAAGTCACAAGTTACAGAGTTGAGGAAAGGTAAAATAAAGGCAAGGTGTCATCACTCTCAAATTTCACAGAAAACAAAACAAATAGAATAACATGGAATTTCAAATGTGGTCTGGTCTTCAAAAGGTGTTGAGATATATTTATGTGGCAGGCTTTTGTAACAAAACTATGAATTTATACGTATTTTAGATGACAATAATGTACATATGCATATATATACAAGTATACATTATAAATGCACATATATGCACATATATGTACAAGTATATACACGCACACACTACACTCACTTCTATCTTTCACAGTTGAAATTATTTGAACATCAGCATCAGGTGTATTTGGCAGTGATAATTTTTCTATGAAGTCTATCATGGGTGGACTTTTGCTTGAGATTTCATGTTTGGGTGATCAGATATAATGAGTCATATTGCTCTCCCTGTGTGACTCAGACCCTTATCTTTCTTGTTTCTACAACTTTGAAGTAAGTGATAAAAACATCCCCAAACACATTATTTTATTTTGGGGATTGTGGTTGAGTGACAAGGAAAGTTGAATCTAACTCACCACCTCAAGGGAAAATTGATATGATGTGTGCTCATACTTTCTATCATGCTATTCTTACACTTGATTTTTCTTAGTGAATGAATTGAATTTAAAAGGAAAATAGTGGACTACAATAGAACTTGAAATTGTTTAATTCTCACCAGGAAGACACCTTGATGAAATGCCATATCAGCTATTTTATTACAAACTTTAAAATCAAAAGAGCTTAAATTAAGCTTAGAGAGAATCTTTATTATGTAGTTTGATTTTTAATTGCAGGTACTATAACTCTATCACTTGGCACTTACAACACTTAGCAAACATTAATTTAATTAGGAAGTTTAGGTCCCCAAATATCTAGTATACATACACAATTTTTTAGATGTGAAGTATTAACATAAATGACCAGTTTACTTCTAGAGGAATACACTATGTGCATTATTGTGTATTGATTGTGTGTTATATATTAACACACTATTGTTCTCAGGCTACAAACATAAAAACAAAAAGAAAAATGTTAATCTGGGTCATAGTCTCTATTATCTACTGTTATGTGACCTCAGGAAAGGTCATGAGTCTCTTTTCTCTACTCTATGTAATCATTAAATAAAATCTTGTGCATAAAAATAATAATATAGAAGTCACTGCTGCTGTGAGAGAATATATAATCAGCCCTTACAAAATAGTAAAAAAAGTCAATTATAGAATCTCCTATTTAGTAGTATTTAGTAAGAAATACAGCTGATTTAATTCTAAGGGCCAAGTAAATTACATGTTACAAAACACATTACATCACAGGTTTCTAATAAGTATTTACAAAGAAAAAGAATAGAACCTATTGTAAGAAAACAGATAAATTGAAAGAAAAGTTTTAGGAAAATCGGGGCCAATTATAATATGTATTCAGACATTCCCCAAATCAAATTATACTTCCCTGGGTGAATTATTAGTAGTGAAAGCCTGCTTGATGCAATTAGCCTCTGTGGCTCCAGTCCTATTAGACTAGGTAGTCCAGAATCTTGGTATAATTGTGTGGATTCCCCTGATGCCATTTTTCAGGTGTTATGGTTTGGTTTTGGAATATCCCCCAGAAAAGATCATGTTTGGGAAATGCAACAATATTCAGAGGTGAAATAAATGTATCATAAGGGCTGGCCTTATCAGTGAATTCATCCATTGATGAATTCATTACTTGAGTGTATTTATTGGGTGGTAACTCTAGGCAGTTAGGGTGTGACTGGAGGAGGTAGGTCACTCAGGGTGGACACTTGGGAACTCTATCTGTCCCTGGCTTCCTCCTCTATTGCTCTGCTTCTTTCTGCTGTGAGTGGAGCAGCTGTTCTCTGCCATGCCCTGCCGCCATGATGTTTCTGCCTAGGAGTTGGCCAACCATGGACTAAACCTCTGAAACCATAAGCCAAATAAACTTTTCCTCCTCTAAATTGTTCATGTCAGATATTTTGGTCACAGCAGTGAAAAAGCCAACTAATATACCAGGCTAGCATATAAGTTCTACAAAGAGCTGTTGCTCAGGTGTATTGTATTCAGCACAGTATGAAAGCTATCTGCTGAGTATCTGCTGAGCAGTTGGATTGTGAAAGAAAACTTTTGTACCAATGCTTTGAAACCATGAAGTCAATTATGGATTGACCTGTGTCTAGGTGGTGAGAGTGTCATGGGTGATGAAAGGTCATAATCTTATAATTTTCCAAAGCAAAGAACACTGTCTACAAGTGGAAAAGATGTATCAGAATTAAGTGTATAATTATTTGGTGGTCTGAAATTGCAGGAATTTCCAAAATATCACTTAAGCTCATTTTCCAAGATGCTTTTACCTGATATTTTCCTGACCTTCTAAATTATGTATTTTTTCTTCTTGCAGAAAGTGAACAACAGCCCAACCAACTTCAAAATTATTTATGGGTATTCAATGAAATGGTCAATTCTGGACAGAGTTTGTATGAACAAATCTAAAATCAAATTCATTCTAATATTTTTGAGTTAATACGATAGTTAAATATTGGCCTTTAATGCTGGTCTGTTTATTTAGAGAAATACAATTTAAGCCAGACATGGTGGTAAATGTCTATAATCCCAGTACTTGGAAGGCTGAGACAGAAGCATCCTAGGTTTGAGGCCAGGTTCAGAGACTTAGTGAGACCTTGTTTCAAAATAAAATATAAAGCCAGGTGTGACAGCACACACTTGTAACCCGAGTACTTGGGAGGCTGAGACAGGAGAATCACAGGTTCATGGCCAGCCTCAGCTACTTAGTGAGGCCCTCCACAACTCAGTGAGACCCTGTTTCAAAGTAAAGAATAAAAAAATAGAGCTGGGGGTGTAGCTCAGAGGTAGAATGTCCCTGGGTTCAATCCCTAGTACCACAAAAATTAAATTAAAATAAATAAATAAATAAAATATAATATAAAAAGGGCTGGGGTAGCTTGGAGCTAGAATGCTCCTGGGTTCAATCTGCAGTACAAAAAAAAGTAATAAAATTTAAAATGGAGCAAATATTCTCTTTCTCTGGTGTCATAAGAAATAATGTTTATCCTGAAGAGTGGATGTGATACTTGAACAGAGTATAAACTGCTTTTAAATAAATGTTTTTTGAAAATCTTACTTTAGATTATTCTGCCTCCATCAACAAGTGAATGTTCTTTCAGGGTTGAATGTGTTCTGTGAGCAGGCCTTTCCAAGGTGCAATGCTTAAATGCCACATAGACTCTGGCAAGGAACTACCCAAGACTACTTGCAGGACAACCTGGAAAGAAAGGGTGGAGCATGGCTCATAGTAATCAAGATTGAAACTGCCATGAATGTTCATGAAGAGGTTTTTACATGGAAGTAATTTTCATTAATCTAGGATAAAAGTTCAAAAGCAGGAATTCTGGGTTATGTCATAAGTACCAAGCTTTTATGACACTAGAAAATGTATTCCAGAGAGGATGTATGAATTCATATCACCAACAGCAATAAATGAAAAATTCAAGTTCTTTACATTCTTATGAGCCTTTGTTACTTTTAAATTTTTTAACTGTTCAAACAGCAGATATGGACTGATATTGTTTTCCTACATTGTATTTCTCTAACGACTAGTGATATTAAACATGTTTTCATGAGTTTGTCATCTGCACATCCACTTCACTGAAATGTCTCTTCATGTTGCTTCTCACATTTCCAACTGGATTGTTTATTTTTTTCAATTTTCTATTTTGATGGTACTTTTTATCATAGACAAAATCGGACATATGACTATTAAATACAGTCTTCTGATCAATAGCTTATACTTTTGTGATCTTTACAGGGTCTTTTGCAGGGCAATACTTTGGTTTTGATGAAATCCAATTCATAGACTTCTTCCTTTTACAGAGTAGGCTTTGGGTGCCTTGTCTCAGAACTCTCCATCAAGACTTAGGTTCTGAAGATTTTCTCCTATTTTGTCGCCTATTTTTTTGTATTAGTATACATTATAATTGAGTTTATGATCTATTTTAAGTTAATTTATGTAGAAAAAGGGAGGTTTAGGTTGAGGCCAATGTATTGTATTTCATTTATTTAATGTTACATATATGGTTTTTTTTGGCCCGTGGGTAATTCCTTTATTATAATTACTTAAAATGGTTATTCTAACTCCAATGAATTTACAACTGTCTCAAAAGTCCATTTACTATACTTTGCTATATTTGTGTTGGGCTACTTCCAGGGTCTAACTTCATTTTCCTTGATCTCTGTATATATCCTTTGAATAATAATTCAGTCTTGATTAAGCAAAGCTACATAAGTCTTTAAATCAGATACTTTTTCATACTTTATTTTCCCCAAAATCCATTCTGCTATTCTAGGTGTTTTGTCTTTCCTTAAAAAAATTAGAATACATTTGTCATTGTATACAAAAATATTACTGGAATATTTATAGAATTTTTATTGAAAGTGTGTATCTATTTGGGAAGAATTGACATCTTTACTATGTTGAGTCTTCAATACTTGAACATGAATAGTATCTCCATTTGTAGTTCTTTGCTATCTTTCATCAGCCTTTTATAGCTTTCAGCACACAACTCTTGCACGCTTTGTTATATTTATTTTAGAGCAATTTCAAGTGCTATTAGGTTTTAAATTTTGTTTCTTATGTACATTTCTAGTATATAAAATGATAGCTGTTTTCATGTTGATCTTGTATACTATAACTTATTTATGTTGAGATCTTGCATCTTATTAGTTCCAGGAGATTTTTTTGCTTGACTAGTTAATTAGATTTAGCTGTGTTTTGCTTTCTTTGTTGTTTTATTTTGTTTTTGTATACTCTTTAGGATTTTCTATATGTAACATCATCTGCAACTAAAAATGGTTCTACTTGTTTGTTTTGGTTTCTATATATTTTATTTCATTTATTTTCTTATTGTGCTAGTTAGAATTTCCAGTGCCATGGTGTGTGGGAAATCCCTGCCTTGTTCCTGATCTCGAGGTAAAAGCATTTACTCTTCTAAAAGTAATAAAATATAAGAGCTGTGCATGATGGCACATGCCTGTAATCCCAGTACTCAGAAGTCTGAGACAAGGGCATCATAGGATTGCAGCCAGCCTCAGCAATTTAGGGAGGCCCTCCACAATTTAGTGAGACTCTGTTTCAAAAGTAAGAAATAAGCTGGGTGTGGTGGCACACGCTTGTAATCCCAGTACTTGGGAGGCTGAGACCGGAGGATCCGGGTTCGCGGCCAGCCTCAGCTACTTAGTGAGGCCCTCCGCAACTTAGTGAGACCCTGTTTCAAAATAAAGAATAAAAAATAGGGCTGGGGCTGTAGCTCGGAGGTAGAACGCCCCTAGGTTCAATCCCCCGTGCCAAAATAAAAAATTAAAGAATAAGAATAGGACTGAGGGTGTAACTCAGAGGTAAAATCCCTTTGGGTTCAGTACCCAGTTACTACACACACACACACACACACACACACACACACACACACACACACTCAGTAAGTCTGAGAGCATGGCGTTAGCCTGGTTGAGTTTGGTGAGGACTTTTCTTCTTTTCTTGCTGTGTCCTCACTTGGCAGGGAGGGAGTCAGAGAAAGCTCTCTGGTGTTTCCTCTTTAAGGATAGTTCTTTAAGGATAGTTTCTTCTTAAAGCCATCATGAGCGCCAGCCTCACTATTTCATTAAAACTTAATTACCTATCAAAAGTCTCCTCTCCACCTACTATCACACCCGGGAGAAGGGCTTGCATATATGAATTTTGAGGGAAGGCGCAAATCAGTGTGTAGCACAGGGTAATGCTGGCTTCACAGAATGACCTGAAAAGTTTTCTCTTCTTTATTTTGTATACTTGGTGTTAAATACTCTTTAATCATTTGGTACCCTTCTCCAGTGAAAGAGTTTTTAGATTGGAGATGTCTTTGGAAGGAGGATTTTAATTACACATGCAAATTTCTTGATAGTTATAGTAATCTTCAAATTATGTAATGTTGGTTAAATTGGGGTCATTTTTACTTGTTGAGGAATTAGTAGACTTCCAAGTTATTAAGTCTCTATAAAAGCGTTTTCATAGTGCTATTTCTTTCTTATCCTTTCTAAGTTTATTTTAACTGACAAGTAAAAATTGTATGTATCTCTGGTATACAACATGCTCTGAAATATTCTTTTTTCTGTTTTTTTTTTTTTTTGCAGTACTGGAGATTGAACACAGGGGTATGCTACCTCCGAGCTACACCCCCAGCTCTATTTTTTTATTATTTATTTTGAGACAGGGTCTCACTAAGTTGCGGAGGGCCTCACTAAGTAGCTGAGGCTAGCCGCCAACCGGATCCTCCTGTCTCAGCCTCCCAAGTACTGGGATTACAAGTGTGTGCCACCACACCCGGCTCTTTTTTCTGTTATTAACATAGCCACTCCTCATTTATTTTCATTAATCTTTGCATGTCATGTCTTCTTTGTCCCTTCACTTGAAACCTCCATAGATCATATTTCAAGTGAATTTCTTAAAGATATGATATAATTTGGTTATTTTTAATCTACTCTTCCAATCTTTGTCTTTTGGTGATGTATTTAGACTATTTACATTTAATGTGATTATTGATATGTTAAGGCTAAAATCTGTCATTATATTTCATTTTATTTATGTTCTGTTTGTTCTTTGGTCAATTCCATTTTCTTATAGTTGTTCTATTGCAGGGTGGTTACTTGAATATTTTCTTAATTTCCATTTTTGTTTATCTATAGTTTTAAGTATTAAGTATCTCTCTTTGTATATTTGTATATTCTTCTAGTAAATGCTCCAGGTATTTATATAGATATAATAAAACATATTATATAAAGTATACAATATATTGTATTATACATAATATATCTGTATTATACAATATAATATATTCCTATATATTATACATTATACTATATGTATATATTCAAATCTAATGGTGCATTTCACCAGTTTTTTGTTGTTGTTGTTGTTTTTGTGGCACTGGGGGTTGAACCCAGGGGCATTCTACCTCCAAGCTACACCCCCAGCCCTATTTTATTTTATTTTGAAACAAGGTCTCTCTAGGTTGATGAGAGTCTCACTATTTGCTGAGGCTATCCTCAAACCTGAGATCCTCCTGTCTCAGCCTCCCAAGTACTGGGATTACAAGCGTGTGCCTCCATGCCCAACATATTTCACCAGTTTGAGTGAAGTGTAGAAAACCTATAGTACATTTCACAATATACAATGTAGTATAACTATTTTAATTATATCATCTACATACATTAGACAGTGTTGTAATTTTGTTCAGTTCAAATGTAATTTAAAAAATTCAAGAGAAAAAGATAATTCTACTTCATTTATCCATTTTTTTTTTATTTTTCTGTGCTATTTCCTCCTTCCTGGTGTCCTGAGTTTCCTTCTTCTGTTATCCTTTGTGTTTAGGGAGCTTATTTTTCTGAAATTCTTTGAAGTTAGGGCTGCTGGTGACAAATTCTTTTTTCCTTTGTTCGAGAGTGTTTTGATTTCCTTTCTATCCTGAGGGGATTTTTCATTGGATGTGGAATTCTGGGTTGACAGTTATTTTCTTTCAATGTTTGAGAAATATGGTACCTTTTTATCTTTGTAGCTTCTGATCAGAAACTGAGCCTTCACTATTTGAATGCATTGTTTATGTGGTGGGTTCAAGGGGTTTTTTGTGCTTATTTTCAGAAGTTTGACTATGAAGTATCTTGATTGGATTTCTTTGAGTTTACCTTCTTTTAGTTCCGTGAACCTATGGGTTTATGTTTGTTATTTTTATATTTTTTTCCAAATTTTGGGAATTAATTGACACTTATTTCTTCTAATACTCTTCAGTTCAGTTTTTGTTGTTGTTGTTGTTTTTGGCATCTGGATCTTTCAGTATACATGTCTCAGAGGTCACACTTAGTTTTTTGTTGTTGTTGCTTTTGTTTTGTCTATTTCTATGTTATTCAAATTAGGATTTTTTTTTCTGCTGTATCTTTAGCTCCTTTGATTCCTTACTCTGTCCTCTCTAATTTAAAGTTGGGCCCATATATTTATTTTGGTTATTTTATATCTTAATCCTAAAATTTTCCAATTGTTCCTTTATATTTTATATTTCTTTGCTAAGTAAGAGTCTACTTTTTTGCTTAGACTTAGCAGTCTCTCATTTGTTTTAAGCATGGTCATATATCTGATTTAAACACTTTAATGATGACTGTCTTTTAATTCTCATCAGATAATCCTAACTTCTGGGTCATCTTAGTTTTTAAGACTGTTAATTTTTTTCTCACTGTATTAGTTTGAGATCTTGCTGGTTCTTGTCATTTTGATTTCGTGGTATTCAGTTGAAACACGAACATCTTGAGTATTACATTGTAAGACTGTTAACTTTTTTATACAGTGAGCTTTAGCAGGTTTCCTCCGATACCATTCTGATGGGTGAAGAGGGATGTCTTATCTCATTATTGCCAGATGACAGAAGTTCAGATTCTTTACTTGGCCTCCATTGACACCGTGAGAGTACGGGCTCCTTGTTATTGCCGGGCAGATGTTTGGCCTCTGCTATTATTACCCTGGCTGGGAGAGGAGGGCACGTTTAATTGTATCCCAGATTGCCTCTACTACTGGGAAAGAAGTGTGGCCTTTTTACTTCTATGCAGCACCAAAAGTCTTGAGTTTCCTTGAGACCTCAACAGACACATCTCCATGCAGAAGGACATGTAAGTCTTGTTACTCCTGGAGTGGAACAGAAGTCTAGGTGCCCAGTGGTCTTCAGGGACACAGAGGACTTTATTGGGGTTGTGATGAGGCCAGATTTGTTTCTGTGGTGTTTGGCTGGTGTAGAGCATCTCTGTTTAAAAATTTTGCCTTGCTAGGTGTCCCTTTCCTAATTCTTTGGCCAGATAGAGCTGGATTTGGGGGAACTATATTTACTTATATATTTATGTGTTCATTTGTTACTGTTGATTTTGTTTTTATCATTGTTTTGGTACTAGGGATTGAACCCAGGGGCATTCTACCTCTGAGCAACACTCTCAACACTTTAAAATTTTTTTGTTTGTTTTTTTGAAATAGGGTCTTGCTAAATTGCTGAGAGTCTTGCTATTTTGCTGAGGCTGGCCTCAAACCTGTGATCCTCCTGCCTCAGCCTTCCAAGGATTGGAATCACAGGCATGCCGCCACCACACTAGGCTCATTGTTTCTGATCATTGGAATGTTTAAGTTGCCAAATTTTCTAGGCATGGATATACAAGGCAAAAATAAAGCATATGGAGTTTTATTTTTTCAAAAAACATTGTCATTCCCTATGTCTTGAGGTCTTGAGCTACTCACTCTGTCTTTAGGAGTCCTCTTATATTTCTTTTATATATAATATTTAGGTCTTTCATTTGCATTGAGAGAATAAAAAACAACTTTATTTACATATAATTTTAAGCATAAATGTAAATGATAACAAAGGTCACCATCTTCCTGGAAATGTCTCAAGAGTTCAGTGTTTAACAAAGTGTGCGACCACTTTTGTCCTCTCAATAAAGTGAGTTTATTCTTACCTGACCAGTTATAGCTGCTGTGGATGGCACTGCTGCCCAAAGGGCAGGTATACATCTTGCAAAACTATTCACTTATTTTAGCAGACTGAACTATTGAAGACATTAATTCTGCTCAATATGTCTTAAATTTAAATCTTATTAAAAAGTAGGACAAACTTAACAAAACTGCTCCTTTTCATAATAAATCTTCTAAAAGGAGCTGAGGTATATTTGCTCCAACAAATAACAATTTGAAAAACTTTGAATGAGATATATTTTCAAATTTATTTATTTATTGAAATCAAGGTGATCACGTACTGCATCCTTATAGGGAATTTGGGACAGAGAAAAAATGTGAAACAGAAAAACCCCAATCATACAATCCTATCACTCTGAGTTAATTATGATGTACTTTTATTTGATTATTTCCATGTGATGGGTCTCTCCTGTGGAAACTCAACCATCTAAAGGAGTTGGCAAATACCATGGTTGCCTCAAAGGTACAATGTCACACGTTTCTGGATCTCGCTCACTCCTGCTAGCTACTTCCATAACCACCTTTAGTGCCTGCCTTAGATAGATCACTACACCTCTTTAATCAAAACAGTATTTTAAATGCCCCCTCTAGAAAATTGTTCCAACACTGAGTAATCATGTAAGCGACTTCCAGCTGAGACTGCACCTGCCTGCATCTCTAAGCATCTGATAATTTTCCCAGTGAATTGAGTCTAACCTCCTGCCAGATACCAGGGTTCCAGGTTCAATTCCTGGCAGACTAGATTTCTCCTGGTCCCTGCCCCTCCCCTCTGCTTGCTCCTGAGGGGCAGGAGTAAATAATTGCCTCTGGTGAATGTTTTCCAGGTAACCTGAGCTCAGCTTGGTGACCGGTGCTCTAGTTCAATCCCTGGGTACCCCTTCTTCTCCCCGCGCCGCCCCCAGCGCGAATGTCCCCTGACTCAGTTGCTCAGGCGCGGACATTCCCCGCAGGGCCCTCCTAGGCCGCTGGTGACATCATTCCCGGAGTGACTGGCGAGGGAAGCTTCCCTAGCCTGTCATCGTTGGTCCAAGCTCGAGAGGTTGTTCGCTTTCTGGAGCAGACACTGAGGAGCAACAGTACCTTGAGGAGGCTGCGGAGCGAGACAGCCATGGGAGTTCGCTCCAGTTGGCCTCCAGCACGAAATGAAACCCAACCCAGGTATGTAGTACTTGCCCCTCCTGCAGGCGCTGGTCCTCAGCACCAGGTGAGTTCAGGAGGGCACAGGCCGTGTGAAGTTGATTAGCAAGAGTCAAAGGCACACAGCTCAGCTGTTTGCAGCTGATGTGGAGTCCCTGATTAATCAGGTCTACTTGCAGCAGCAAAGACCTATTGGACGGAGTCTCTGGGCTCTCCTGTGGGCGGGGACAAAGGTGTCCCCTCCCCGCCAAAGACACTATATTTCTCTTCAGCCCTAAATGGTAGTTAACATGCAATCCAGAGAGACCAAAGTGGGATAGCAAAAAATTACAAAGAGGAAACTGTCTCCAGTCATTGTCCTTTTATTGAGTTGTCTTCATAGGCACAGGGCCCTCCCAACTCCGATTTCGGATTTTAGGGTGTAGGGAACCAGAGAAGGCAAAGAGGAAAACAACTTGCTTCAGTGTCTGGGGGAAGGCTAACTGGTGAGAGAATGCATACCTTTTCATTTTTTGTGTCCTCTGAGCTGACAAAACAAATAGCAAACAAGGTAATTTACAGTTAGAAACGTGTACACAGTTCTGATGTGCTCTCTGACCCTACTCAAATGGGGTTTTTTAAAGGTATGATTTCTATATTTAAAAAACAACACTATACAAATTATAAGGGTACATCTGAATGAGTTTTGACAAATACATATAAACACAGAATATGTATATTACCCCAGAATCTTGGAGAACTCACCCATGTGCCCCTTTTTACCCCCTCAAAAGTAAATATTTTTCTTACTTTTGTCACCATAGTTTAAATTGGCCTGTTATGTAATTTTTTATAAAGGAATAATATTGTGCATATATATACATATATATACACAAATATATAGAGAGTTCCCAGTTTCTTTCACTTTAGAAAAAGTTTCAGACTCATCTCTGCTTCTCAATCAGTAGTTGACTCCTTTTTATTGTAAATCAGTATTCCATTGTATGAAAAAGAATCACATTTTGTTATATCCTTTTATTTGTTCATGGATACTGGAGTTCTTTTCACTGTACCTATTGTAAAATAGTGTTTCTATGGAGAAAAGGGAACTCTTGCACCATTGGTGTGAGTGTAAATTAGTACAGCCATTTAAGAAAATAGTATAGAGGTTCCTCAACAAATTAAAACTAGAACTACCATATGATCTAGCAATCCCACTACTGGGCAGATAGCCAAAGGAAATGAAATTAGTGTCTTAAAGAGGCATCTGCCCTCCATATTCATTGTAGCACTAGTCACCACAGACAAGAAAGGTGAATGACCTATGTGTCCATTGACATATAGATGGATAAAGAAAATGTGGCACTTATATGTGATGGGATATTGTTCAGCCATTAAGACAGAAAGAACAAAATCTTGTCAATTATGACAACATGGATGGGAATGGAGATCATTATATTAGGCTAAATATGCCAGGCACAGAATGACAAGTGTGCTTAATCTTACTCACATGTAAACTATACAGTTGTCCTCAGAGAGGTTGAGTAGAATGGTGGTTACTAGAGTGAAGAAAGTAGGGGGAAGGAAGAATGGGGAGTTGATCAGAGGGCACTGAGTTACATTTAGATAGGAGTAAGAAGTTCTAGCGTTCTGTTACACAGTATGAATTCCATAGAAAATGATAATATCTGTATATTTCAAAAAGCTAGAAGAAAGGGATTTGGACATTTAATTATAAATAATAAATGTTTGATGAGATACGTATGTTTAACCTGATTTAAACTTTACACAATGCAAACTTCCCATGGTGCTCCATTAATGGTTTAACTTTTATGTTTTGTTTTTAGTTTATTCCTTAAAATATGAAGAAATAAAGTAGCTAAGAACATTCTTGTATGATCTTTTCAGGGATATTTGTTTTCAATGTCTTGGTAATCACATATGATACGTATGATATGGATTATATGATAGTTATAGTTACCTATTTTTGGAAGTCGTTGCACCAGTTTTTATCCTGGCCAGCCATGTATAAGAGATCTAGCTATACCACATCCATCATCACTCTTGGTATTTCAATCTTTGAAGATTAGCAATTCTATTTCATAGTTTGCATTTTCATTTTATTTATTATGCCCTCTGTAAAACTTTATTATTTTCTAAAGTCCAATATATAATGTTAGTACTTTTACCATATAAATATATATATAGTATAACTATATATAAATGTATATGGTATATATATGTGACATATATATATAAATATATATAGTGTGTATATATATGGTATAAATATAGTCAAATTCATGATAACAAAAATATTTTGCATGCTTCTTTTGGTAAATGCTATTATTTAAATCTTTTTCTTTAAGTCAATATTTCAGCCTATTTTTTGTTTGTTTGGTAAGTGATGTGTATCTCGTTTTTGGTTTGTTTTTTGTGTTTTTTTTCATATAGATATCCAGCAAGTAGTTCCAACATTTTTGTTGATATTTGGTTTCCTGTACCTGGATTACTTCATTTAACATGAATTCATTCAGCTTGCTACTATGTTATTACAAATGACAAGATTTTTATCTTTTAAGGCTGAACCGTGTTCCATTATGTATATATACTATGTTTTCATTATCCATTCATTCACTGGTGCATATTTGGGTTCATTCCATATCTTGGCTCTTGTGAATAATGCTGCATTAAACACGGTGTTATAGTTCGATATAACATGTCCCCAAATAGCTCACTTATTTATATCACGGTTGATATAATTGAGTCATGAGGGTTGTAATCCCCGAAGTGGATAAATCCATTATAATGGATTTACCTGGGTGATACCCAGTAGGCCTATAGTGTGTGGCTGGAGGAGGTGGTCTCTAGAGGTGCGGAGATTATATATGGATCCTCCTCCCCCTGCTCTCTCTCTCTCTCTTGCTTCTGGCCTCTATGACGTGAACACAGTCCATCTGCTCTCCCTCTGCCACGCCCTGAGATCTGCAGTCTCCAGCTTCACATGGACTGACACCGAAACCATGAAAAAAATCTTCTTTCCTCTAAGTTATGTGGTCACATATTTAGATTATGGCTGCAAGAATGCTGATGGATACACATGGGAATGAAAATATAAAATAGATTTTCAAATAGAACAATAAGTTGTTATAGATGCACATTAGATAAAATAAATTAGAAAAATGTAATCACTTTTGAGCAATTTCTACAAAATATAAAGAACACTCAAGTCCTGCCAGGCATCCTCATATTTCATCTCCTTCCTACTGTGTGTCAAGAGTTCAGAGTGTGTATGCATCTTTGGTCTAGGAATATTCTCTGAGGTACAGTAAGAAGAAGGCTCATGTGCAGGTCTGTTTTCTTGTTTAGGACCCACTTTACAAATTACTGAGATCAGTAATACAGTGAAAATACAGTGTAAAACACTATACAGTGAAAATACAGTGGAAAACACTACTGCAAGCACATAGATAGTTTAGCATTTTATAGTAGCGATTTCAGTTACAAAATACCAGTGTAATTAACTTAACTATATATTTTATTTAACCCAATATCAATAATATTATCATCTTAACATGTAATCTACATGAAATATTAACATAATATTTTACATAGATATTTCATAGCAAGTCTTCAAAATCTATTCTATTATGTATTCTACATAGCATATTTGAACAAACCACATTTTGAGGGCTCAATTTTCACAAGTGACTACTGGTTACTGTTTGGGAAAATATCAATTTATATAAAATCACTGCTTTAAGATTATGAAAAGTAGAATTAAAAATAATGTCTTCTCTAGAAGCTTGATTTTTAAAAATATTTCCTACATCTCTGATTAGAACATTCAATTATTCCTCCACTTTCTTGACCATATGTAGTATCTACTATCATAATCTACTAATTTAATAATAAGTGTATCTCTAAGTTAGTGGATTGATTGAATTTTTATTTATTATGGGTTCTGATTTCCTGTTTCACTGAGTGTCTAATAATTTTTTATTTGATGGAATACATTGTAAAATTTACCCTATTTATATATAAGATGTGTCCTTGAGATGTGTTTTAGAATGAAGTTGTTTGGATAGAGATTGATCTTCAATGCCTTACCTTTTATATTTTATTACATAGAACCAGAACAATGTTTAGTCTGAGGCTAATTTTCCCCACTACCAAGGTGAGATCTTTGTTAGAACTCTGCCATGTGATTTATGCGGTTTTCTACTTGGCAGACGGGAACAGGCATTATTCCTGACTGTGTGTGAATGCTGAAAACTGTCTGCTACAATAATTTTTGATTCTTTGCATCAGCCTACAGTAATTTCTTTAGGTATGCACACTTATCTGTAGTCAACTAAGTACCCAAAGAGGCTCTCCAAAGATATCCAATGTTCTGTGTGCCGTGCTTCTCTCTCTTCTGTTCTTTATGCTGGGGACATTGGCAGCCACTGTCTCCCCAAATCCCCAAGGTGGTCTTGACTCAGCTAGCTCAGTGAGCTCTGCCTTGGTGTCCTATTCCTGTTCCATAGCCAGGGACCTTTCTTCTATGGAACAATAACTGGACTCATGTTCCTTCATTTAAGTATCAGTGGAATTTCTTTCCTCATGCCCATTGTCTTAGGAGCCATCCTTCCATATATTTAGTATGGTCATTTAGTCAGTTCATGTGGAAGGGGAAAATCTAGTCTTTCTTAATCAATTCAGATGGAAGAATATGTACTCCAGACACGGACATGAGGGGAGTTTATCTATAAGTCTGGGTATTTTTCCCTTCTTGGTTTTACCCATTCCAGGATGCCCTCTCACCCCCTAACTGAACTGTCAGCAGTTATGGAAGCCCCAAACTTCAACCTCTTACATTTTAGGTCAATGAGATAGCAACTTCTTTTTGTGTCTATCCACTGTACCATGAATGGATGGTGATTTTTGTCATTTTCCATTGTCTTAAAACTTTTAAAAATATATTTTCTTCCAAATTTTGTAATTTTTAATAACTTCAGTTTTATGTAAGTTATATTTCAAAGTGGCTGGATGTTGATTGAAATTATTTATATTCTGAATTCAGATGAGCTACTTTTTTTTTTGTGGTACTGGGGATTGTACCCAGGGGCATTCTACCTCTGAGCTAAACCCCCAGCCCTATTTTTTAATTCTTTATTTTGAAACTGGTTCTCACTAAGTTGTGGAGTGCCTCACTAAATAACTGAGGCCAGACGCGAACCTGGATCCTCTGGTCTCAGCCTCCCAAGTACTGGGATTACAAGCATGCACCACCACGCCAGGCAATGAGCTACTTATTGAAAAATTAAAATGCATTGGCTGAAGTGATTTGTGACTCTTTGCTTTCAATAAAGACTGAAACATCATGTGAGTTTTGTTTCTTTTTTAAAAAGATCTACACAAATTTGAACTATTTTAAACAGTCACTTTATTTCTGAGTACTTTGCTATTGCCAAAGACCTTTTATCCTGTGCTAGGAATTTAAAAAAAAATAACCTTTAAAAGGTAGAACTTGCATGAATTGAAACATTAAATAGTGCATTGGGGGGAAGCATACAAAATAGATTCTGAATATGAATACAAAATTTGAAAAGAATGAGAAAATCATATCATATTTTAAGAAATGATAATTTACAAATGTTTACTCCATTCCTAATCCAAATACCTGTCACTCAATTCAACATAATAAAGTTTTTGTTTCAGTGTAATGATTGGTGTATTCACTCCTAGATACTCAGATTTATCTTTCCTAGTATGTAAAATCTAGACGACCTTCACAATTAATATGGGATGTCACACTATTTCATCTCTACTTGTTTTCCAATAAGTTAGATGATGATTTAACTATAGATGATTTTAAAGAAAACACCTTTGTTCCCTAATATAATATTCTTTATTTATGAATATTTTAATATTTTAGTTAGCATTATAGAGCATTATGCAAATATTTAGTCAAAATTATTCATTGCAACTTCTTGCTCTCTTTTCCTAACTCTAATTCTAGAATTTTAAGACTACATATTTATTCAAAAGAAGAAATGCTCAAAACTGGTCACTTAAATATCTGTCAGCATAAACTTATTACTGAAATATAATATGTAACATAATAATGCAGTAATATTAAGGACAAATGAACTGGAATTCCTAGAGTAACAGTGTGTATTTGCCTTTGAAGATGCCATAATTTAAGTATTTTAGAAATCTTATAAGTTCTGAGCTGTGAAAATACTATGATGGTTAAATTTGGCAAAGAAAAAGATCCATAGTCTATTTTCTTCATGAGTTTCTACAAAGATAAGGACTAATTTAAAATTGACACATTTATTAGCACAAAAATTAAAGTAGTCATTCCTAGTAGTAAATTTGGGTTGGAAACTTTAAAATTGTGAATAATACATGAAGACTGTGATAGATTCTTTCATAATTTTCCTTCCATTCATTGAAAATTTATCAACAAATCAAAACAACCACAAATAATTAACATTAATTTCTTGAAAAAGAAAACCCCCCACAAAGATGATTTTGTTGGTATGATTACTTTTACAATACTTATATGGATTACCCATGGCCCCTTATCACTGTAAGCAAAGGTGAAAATGAATATAGAACAAAAATTATGCTTTTATTGGCTTTAAGAGGTCAATGTCTTTTCTTCACCTCATTTTCATTCGTATACTTTCATTCTTATCTCTTCTTTCCCTCCTATCCTTCTTTGTCCAGTTTCCCTCATTTCCCCACACCCTTTTCCTTCAAGAGTTCTTATATGCATATAACTCATACTCAGGCTAGAGTTGGAATTAGACAATTTACAAGAACTATAGTAGTAGTAGTAGTAGCTACTTTTTCCTGCTCATTTACTGTTCATTTTCCTGCTAATAAAACCTGCTGAACTTGTCAATAGCCAGTAATTACAGGAGGTCTTCTAGATCAAGATTTTTAACCTAGATTTTTGTAAAGCAATTGCCATGCTTAGAAAATGTAAAATTCTTTTCAGTCTAAGGGTAATGTGAAGCTAAGGCTTTTGATTCAAAAAACAATATATTACTCAATACTTTGCTGTTTTTTACATGGTAGGCTGAAAAGTCAGCAGTGTTTTAAAGAATGTGTTAACTGCAATTAGAAAGATTACAGTCATTATATAATACTGTTATTGCTACAGCTATGAAAGCTCTCGAGGTATGAAATTTTATATAATTTTTTATTTCTGATTTCCTTTCCTCACTTTTCTTTTTTTTTTTTTTTTTTTTTTTTTTTTTTTTTTTTTTTTTTTTTTTTTTTTTTTTTTTTTTGCAGTACCGGGGATTGAACGCAGGGGCGTTCTACCTCCGCGCTACACCCCCGGCCCTATTTTTTATACTTTATTTTGAAACCGGGTCTCACGAAGTTGCGGAGGGCCTCACTAAGTAGAGAGAGCGAGAGAGAGTTGAGGCTGGCCGCGAACCCGGATCCTCCGGTCTCTGCCTCCCA
>PVJS01035405.1:0-21033 GCA_004027185.1 Glis glis | reverse complement strand
AGGTAGAACGCCCCTGCGTTCAATCCCCGGTACCGCAAAAAAAAAAAAAATAAATAAAATAAAATAAAATAAAATAAAATAAAATAAAATAAAATAATAAAATAAAATAAAATAATAAAATAAAATAAAATAATAAAATAAAATAAAATAATAAAATAAAATAGGGCTGGGGGCATAGCTCAGAGGTAGAATGCCCCTGGGTTCAATCCCCAGCACCACAAAATAAATAAATACATACATACATACATACATACATAAATTGATATTCCTTCATCAGGGAGGTGAGGTGTAACCCCCACCCCTTTCTTGTGGCGGCGCATAGCGGCTTCCTCCCAGGGAAGGGGAGAGACTCGCTATACAGGGGAGACCCAACAGACTCTCCTCAGCCAGGAGGTCAGGGCTGGCGGCACAGCGCCGTGTCGTGTTGACAGTGGGGAACCTTGATGGGAAGTGGTAAGAGGCACTCTTGACTTCTGGAACCCACGGCCCCCACAGTGCCCCGACCACCCCTCCTCAAGACCGCCCAGGCCATCAAATCAAGGAGAAGGTGGAGCCCCAGGAGGCAGGGCCACATGTCAAGTGGGGTCCTGGGACAGAAAAAGGACAGGAGGGGAAACTGAGGAAATCTGAGTTAAATGTGAACTTAGCGTGTCGATACCGGCTGGTAAGTTGTAACAACCACTCTGCGCCACTGTAAGATGTTGATGTGATATTGCAATTGTGTTTGGTTTCTTGGCCCACCGCTCTGGAAACCCTTGGAATTGCCAGTGTCTTTTGTAGCTAACTAATGGCTGAGGCCCTCAGGTAGCTTCAGGAGGGACTGGTCACTAGAAAGACCAAGGCAAGAGTAGAGCTTTGGAAACTTCCACCCACCCCAGCCTCTGGGGAGGGCAGAGGGACTGAAGGCCGAGCTGGTCAGTGATGTAGTTACTCATGCCTCTGTCATACACGAAGCCTCCATAAACCCAAAAGGACAGGGTTTGGGGGGCTCCCAGACAGCTGGACACGTGGAGGTGCCTGGCAGTGGTGCCCAGGGCGGGCATGGGGCTCCACACCCCTCCCCGTGCCGCACCTTGTATGTCTCTTCCTGTGTTCTCTGTGTCCTCTGTAACATCCTTTATGGTAAACCAGCAAAGCCCAGTGTTTCCCCCAGTCCTGTGAGCTGCCCAGAAAATTAATCAAACCCAAGGAGGGGGTCGTGGGGGCCCCGATTTATAGTCGGTCAGCATGGAGCATAGCTGGGGCTGATTGACTCCAGGAAAACAGGGCTGTCTTGGGGACCGAGTCCTCTGCCTGGGATCCCACGCCATCTCCAGGTAGATCTGAATTGAATCAGGGGACCACAGCTGGTGTCCGCTGTGGAATTGACTGCTCCCTTGGTGTGCAGAGACAACCCCACACATTAGGTCACAGCCACGTCCTGTGATCCTAGAGTACAGTAGGACAGATAACTTATTTTTTTCCCCCTGTATATCCTCACAGTTGGTAATAGGGGAAATGGTGTGCAGCCTATGGGTGTTCACTTTGTGACTTTTTTTTTCAGTACTGGGGATTGAACCCAGGACCAAGTACTTTGCCGCTGAGCTACATCCCCAGTCCTTTATATTTATTTATTTATTTATTTATTTATTTATTTATTTATTTATTTTGCAGTACTGGGGATTGAACTCAGGGGCATTCTACCTCCGATCTACACCCCCAGCCCTATTTTATATTCTTTATTTTAAAACAGGTTCTCACTAAGTTGCGGAGGGCCTCCCTAAGTAGCTGAGGCTGGCCGCGAAACTGCAATCCTCCTATCTCAGCCTCCCAAGTACTGGGATTACAAACGTGCACCACCACACCTGGTTTTTTATTTATTTTGTTGCAGGAAAACTAGGTCCCTGGAGTCAGGAGACAGAGACTGGAGTTGGAAGCAGATTTCTTTATTCACTAGTGAAGGCTCAGAAAGGAAGACTTTGGGTCTGAGCCCCGAACTCTGAACATATAAGCTCTTTTATACATTTGGTCACCTAGTGTTGGGAGGGGAGGGGTATGCGTGAGATGTGCGTTTCCTAGCGTAAACATGATGATAGAAGCAGACCAAGCAATTAGTCAGTATATTAATCATCATATTGTTTTTCTTTTCATCGTTGCTTTCTGTATATTTGAGAGGGCCTGTGGGGGGAACCGAGCTGTGTAGGTGACTCTGCCTTGTTTACGTCTGAGGGACACTGCACTGTCTTATCTCCCGAACTGCCTGCTTGTTAACGTCTGAGAGGAGACTTTATTCTTTTTTTATTTTTATTCTTTTTAATCTTTATTCTTTTTATTTTGCTTTTAGCCAAATATAGTTTTAAGGACAAAGCCAGGAGTCTTGCCTCTATTTATTTTTGTGGTACTGGGGATGGAACCCAGGGGCCTTCTATCTCTGGGCTACACCCCCAGACCTATTTTATTTCTTTTTGGAAAAAAGGGTCTCACTAAGTTGCTGAGAGTCTCACTACGTTGCTGAGGCCGGCTTCAAACCTGCGATCCTCCTGTCTCAACCTCCCAAGTACTGGGATTACAAGCGTGCGCCACATTGCCCGGCTATATTTTATTTTGAGACGGAGTCTTGTCAAGTTGCCCAGATTGGCCTCAAACTTGTGATCCTCCTGCCTCAGCCTCCTGAATCACTGGGATTATAGGCATGCAACTTTTTTAAAAGCCTAAAATGGTTTTAAAAAATACATTTTGCCAGGCATGGTGGTGCATGCCTGTAAACCCAGCAACTTGGAAGGCTGAAGCAGGAGGATCACAAATTTGAGGCCAGGCCCAGCAATTTAGGGAGACCCTGTCTCAAAATAAAAAAATAGCATGTATGCTTCTATCACTCTATACCCCAGTATAATGTATAATTGCAATGCACCTGGTTAAAGTATAAAAAATAAAATAAAAACAATAAAAAAGGGCTAGAGATGTAGCTCAGTGGTAGAGTGCCCTGGATTCAATCCCCAGTACCAAGAAAGGGAAAAAAAAGTACATATTATTTCAAAGCCTAGCTTTGCCCACGCCCCAGTCAGTCTTCAGAGCTGGCTCTGCCCATCTGCTCGCTAAGCCCTGGACTCCTGGGCTCCCCCTTGCGGCCTCTCCCTCGGCACCTCTTCCACCTGAGCGCCCACCTCCCCGGGGCCCACCTGCCAGGCAACTGTTCCTTCATTCAACTCTTCACTTACTCCCTTGCTCCTGCCTGGCTCTCTCTGCCTGTTGCCTCAGTTTACCTGGGCAGTCACCTCTGGGAACCCTGGGGTAGGGGGCTTTGGCACAGAAGCAGGCCTCTCCAGCTGGGAGGCTACTTCCCTTGGGTCAGAAGGGAGCAGCTTCTGCCCTTCCAAGAGCCACCTGGAGGGACTTGGGAGACAGAGGGACTCCCCCGTCCCACACAGAGATAGGGGGTGGTGGCAGAGGGCACAAGAAGGTGTCTTCCCAACAAGAAGGGAGCCTGGCCAAGAATTAAGAGTCAGCCGGGGCCCTGACCTCAGGCGTCTGAGCTATGGAAATCAAGGCCTGCTGCTCTGTGTTTGAACACACTGGGCTGGCCCTGTGGAAACAGTGGGTCAGACGCCACCATCCAGTGTCCCTGGTGTGTTCTGAGGCAGCAGGGACAGGAGTGGAGGGGGCTGAGTCCCTGAGAGACCTCGGGGAAGGGCTGCCAGACATGTCACACCCTGGCTGCCCATGACCAGCAACCACAGTAGCCCTTCCTGTCCCTAGTCGTGACCTCAGGGGAATGGGACCCTGTGGTCGCTCTCTAGGGGAGTGGAGACCCCGGGAAGATGTAACGACGCAGAAATCAGGACACAGAGAATGTAAAGAAGGAGAGCAGCTCTAAGCAAATGTATATTTATTCAAACAGCTCCAGTCACTTCAGATCACCCACAGGACCCACTCAGAGTCATCCCTCCAGGCCACTCTCTGGGCGCCCAGGGAGGCAGTACAGGAGTTTTAGTCAGACCTTTTGTCTCTGTGACCAAAATACCTGACAGGCACAACTTAGAGGAGGAAAGATTTATTTGGCTCATGGTGTCGGAGGTTCTAGTCCATGGTGGGCTGACTCCCAGGCAGAAACCGCAGCAGCAGGGCATGTGGAGGAGAAAAGCCATTCCCAGTCATGGCGACCAGAAGCAAAGAGAGAGAGGCGCAGACAAGGGCCATGCCCCCAGTGACCCACCTCCTCCTGCCACACCCCACATCCAAACCGTCCTGCACTGGGGACGTGCTTTCAACACATGAGCTTTTGGGGGACACTCTAGACATGCACCCTAACGATGGGGCACAGTGGGGTTTCCCCACCTCCCCCCCAGTGGCTGAAGCCCCGGGGCTAGGAGAGACAGCAGGGACCTGCTCACACCAGAACTTTGCGGTGACACCAGCCCAGGGCTGCCCTTCGCTTAGGTCGGTGGGAAGTCAGATTCTGACGTCTCAAACACCAGTATCGGGACTTAGAGGAGCAGCCAGTGGGGCCGGCGTTGAGGCGGGGAGAATGGTGGTCTTCCAGGAGGGTGGACGCATCAGCATTGGGGGACACAGGAGCCCTGTGGCCTGCGGCTGAGATGGCATCTGTGACGGGCAGTGGTCAGAGTGGCCTGGCCCATGGAGGCCTGTGCCTTGGCCAACTGGTCCCCGTGTCCCTGGGGCTGGGACGGGCGGCCACTGAAGTCTCAGTCTGGCTGTACCTTGAGAAGTTCCAGGTCCAGCCGGACTAGGATTATCAACATGGAGTCACCACCCCTCAGCCGAGGCCCAGGCTGGAGCCGGTTCTCTAGCCCCGACCCTTTGGGGGACCTGGTGAGGGAGAACCGGGTCCCCTGGGGAATGATCCTGCTATGCTATCAAAACTTACAGTGCTCATCTCTCTCCTAGCTTCCCAAAGGGACTGGCCAGGTTGAGTGTGCTTTGGAGAGGGGAATAGTCAAACTTTGGGGAGATTACCGGACACTGGCTCTGAACCGACAGATACCTGGAGACAAAAGCAACTATGGGTCCCGGCAGTTGGGGTAGAGGCTGGTGGGGGTCAGGTGATCTACAGAGCCTTAGTTCAGGTTGACTCCCAGTGGGCCAGCCCGGTAGGTCCCTGGACCCATCCAGTGGTCATTTTCCTGGCTCCAACTGAGTGACTGGAATAGATGTGTGTAGCAGCTGCTGGAATCCCCAGCATGGATCCCGACGCACGCAGCGAGGGCTGTTGTGGTGGCCAAGGCCATGTGGAAGCCACCGGAGGCGCCTTTGCCTGGAGAAGCATCAACCCAAAGCTACACAGAGACCGCAGAGGGCTTGCAGAGATGAGTGCTACCATCGGGGTCTGGACGCATACTCATGGGGCAGTTGGTTAACTTAGTGGGGACTCTGTGCTGCTTTTCCAGGTGCTACCGATTGCTGGGGCAAATCAAAATATCCCCAGCAGTGGGGCACGGTGGCACGGGCCTGGAATCTCAGTACTTGGGAGGCTGAGACAGGAGGATTGCAGGTTCCAGGCCAACCTCAGCAACTTAGCAAGACCCTGTTTTAAAATAAAAAGGGGCCGGGTGTGGTGGCGCACGCTTGTAATCCCAGTACTTGGGAGGCTGAGACCGGAGGATCCGGGTTCGCGGCCACCCTCAGCTACTTAGTGAGGCCCTCCGCAACTTAGTGAGACCCTGTTTCAAAATAAAGAATAAAAAAAATAGGGCTGGGGTTGGAGCTCGGAGGTAGAATGCCCCTGGGTTCAATCCCCGGTACTGCAAAAATAAATAAATAAATAAATAAAAAATAGAAAGGGCTGGGGGTAGTGGTGGTGCAGCTCAGATGTAGAATGCCCCTGGATTCAATCCCAGTACCAAAACCAAAACCAAAACCAAAATAACGTCCCCAGGCACCTCTAGGTAGCCACTGACCTGGGGAAGACTTTTTAAAAATAGATCTTATTATTATTGTTTTTTGTACTGGGGATTGAACCCAGGGGCATTCTACCTCCGAGCTACACCCGCAGTCCTATTTTTTTGTTCTTTATTTTGAAACAGGGTCTCACTAAGTTGCAGAGGCCTCCCTAAGTAGCTGAGGCTGGCCTCGAACCCAGATCCTCCCGTCTCAGCCTCCCAAGTACTGGGATTACAAGTGTGTGCCACCACGCCCGGCTAATAGATCTTATTTTTAAGATTTAAGAGAGGTTGAGCAGCTGGTACAGAGAATTCCCATGGACCCCTCTCCCCACACACCGCTCCTCCTGCTCTTAATACCTTGCATTTGTGAGGTGAGTTTTACAGCCCATGAACTGGTAAGCGTCTAGTCCAGGGCTGACTTCGGGGCCACTCTAGGTGTTGTACATTCCGTGGGTTTGGACAAATGCTTAATGTCTTGTATCCCTGATCACAGCATCATACAGAATGGTACCACTGCCCTAAAGATCCCCTGTGCCCGACCCCTGGCAACCACAGACTTTTGTACTGGCCCTGTAGTTGCTTTTTTTCTTTTTTTCTTTTTTTTTTTTTTTTGCAGTACCAGGGATTAAACTCAGGGGCATTCTACCTCTGAGCTACACCCCCGGCCCCATTTTTTTTATACTTTATTTTGAAACCGGGTCTTGCGAAGTTGCCGAGGGCCTCACTAAGTAGCTGAGGCTGGCCGCGAACCCGGATCCTCCGGTCTCCGCCTCCCAAGTACTGGGATTACAAGCGTGCACCACCACGCCTGGCCCTGGCCCCATAGTTTTTGCTCTCCAGAATGTTTTGTAGTTAGGATTCCATAGTATGAAGGCTTTCCAGATTGGCTTCTTTCACTCAGCAATAAACAGTAAGGGTTTTCCACGTCTTTTTTGTGGCTTCATGCTTTTTGCCTATTTATTTATTTATTTATGTATGTATGTATTTATG
The DNA here is from genome assembly GCA_004027185.1 of Glis glis. Lineage (NCBI taxonomy): Eukaryota > Metazoa > Chordata > Mammalia > Rodentia > Gliridae > Glis > Glis glis. Next base: position 14,164 of record PVJS01035405.1, on the reverse strand, counting down.
TATTTATTTATGTATTTACATTTATTTGGCACTGGGGATTGAACCCAGGGACATCTACTTCTGAGCTACACCCCTAGATCTTTTCATTTTTTTATTTCGAAATAGGGACTCACTAAGGTGCTGAGGCTGGCCTCAAACCTATGATCTTCCTGTCTCAGCCTCCTAAGCCCTAGGATTATAGAGGTGTGCCACCATGCCGGGTTTGATGGCTCATTTTTTCTTTCTCTTTCTTTTTTTGTTTTAAGCACCGAATAATACTGCATTGTCTGGGTGTTCCACAAGTTGTCCACTCACCTGTTGAAGGGCTCCTTCCGGTTTTTGACAATTATGAATAAAGCTGCGACAAACATTCCCACGTGGCTGTTTGCGTGGACCTAAGTTTTAAATCAATTTGAGGAAACACCCAGGGCATGATTGCTGCACCCTATGGTAAGACCGTGCTTAGTTTTGTAACGAACTGCTTTCCAAATTGGCTGCCGCGTTTTGCACTCCCGCCAGCAGTAAACCAGAGCTCCTGTTGCTACATGTTCTCGCTAACATTTGCTGTTGTCAGAGTTCTGGATTTGGGCCATTCTAATAGTTGTGCAGGGGTGTCTCCTGGCTTGAATTTGCATTTCTCTGATGACATGCGGCCTCGATCATCTTTTTATATGCCCATTTGCCATCTGGATATCTCCTTTTGCGAGGTGTCTGCTTGGCTCTTTTAATCAAGTTGTTTAATTTCTTTCTTTTTTTTTTTTGCGGTACCGGGGATTGAACCCAGGGGCGTTCTACCTCCGAGCTACATCCCCGGCCCTATTTTTACACTTTATTTTGAAACCGGGTCTCACAAAGTTGCAGAGGCCTCTCTAAGTAGCTGAGGCTGGCTGCGAACCCAGATCCTCTGGTCTCCGCCTCCCAAAGTACTGGGATTACAAGCGTGCGCCACCACGCCCGGCTTAATCGAGTTGTTTAATTTCTTATAATTGAGCTTTCAGAGTTCTTTGTATATTTTGGACATGAGTCCTTTATCAGGTATGTGTTTTACAAAAGTCTCCTTGCAGATTGTGACTGGTCTTTTCATTCTTTTTTTTTTGCAGTACTGGGGATTGAACCCAGTGGCATTCTACCTCTGAGCTACATCCCCAGTCCTATTTTTTATTCTTTATTTTGAAACAGGGTCTCATTAAGTTGTGGAGGGCCTCACTAAATAGCTGAGGCTGGCCGTGAACCCGGATCCTCCGGTCTCAGCCTCCCAAGTACTGGGATTACAAGAGTGCGCCACCAAGCCCGGCTTTGGTCTTTTCATTCTTAACAGTGATTTTGCAGAGCTGAGGTTTCTAATTCTAGTCCAACTTCTCAGCCACCGACCTGGCAAGTGCTTTTGATTCCTTTGTACCTCTTAGTAGAGACCCCAGGAGCTGGTTGCTTTCAGCTGGCAAGGCCGGCAATACACCTTCACTGTCCCTACCCCCACACCCCGGGGTCTATCAACTCTATGTCATAATCAAGCCTGTGGGGACCTTGCTCAACTTCCCTTCTATAGAACATCTTCCTGGTCCATCTCATTGATGAGATCATGCTGATCTGGCCTGGAGAGCAGGAAGTAGCAATTACTAAAGACACTTGGCAACACGGTATGTGTCACAGGGTGAGGAATAAGTCTCAGGAGAATTCGGGGTCTTGCTGCCTTGACGAAATTGCTAGGGGTCCAGTGGTCTGGGGCGTGTTGAGATCTACATCTGGCCCTTCTTACTACTTAAGAAGAAGCACAGTGCCTAGTGGGCCTCTTTGGATTTGGGAGGTAGCACATTTGTGATATTCTGAACCAATAGCAAGGGACTTCAAGGGCTGTCAGTTTTGAGTGAGACCCAGACAAGAGAAGGTTCTGCGACAGGCACAGGCTGCCGTGCACGCTGCTCTGCCACTCAGGGGGTGCATGTCCAGCGGATTCTACGGTGTTTGAGGTGCCCGTGGCCAGCAGGGATGCTCTCTGGAGGTCATGGCAGGCGCCTGAAGGGGAATCATAGCCCAGCACCCTCAGGGTTTTGGGGCCAGGCCGCGACATCCTCTGCGGCAACTCTCCTTTGGAGAGACAGATTCTGCATTGGTTCCAGGCCTCAACAGAGTCCGAGCATGTGACCTTGTGCCACCAAATGGCCACATGACCTGAAGTGCCCGTCATGAATGGGCTGTGGTCTGAGCCACCAAACCGTGGAGTTGGGCGTACACAGCCCTGTTCCACCATCAGGTGGAAGCAGCAGGCCCAAGACAGGGCTCAGGTGAGGTACGTGAAGAAGTGGCCCCGGTGCCTGTCGCCCTCCTCCTGCCCCTTGGCCACCCCCCCTCTCAGCCACAGCTGCAGCTTCAGAGAGAGTTCCCTGTGACCTGATTGTGCAGGAGGAAAAGACACCTGGGCCTGGCTTATAAATGGTTCTGCACGACATGGACATGTAGAAACCGTCCCAAAGTGGGTTTACTGCAGCCTCCTCCGGATAGTGGTGAAGGGAAACGTACCCCATGGGCAGGACTTCCAGCGGTGACCCTGGATGTTTCGTCTGGCCTGGAAGGAGAGGTCAGGGTTACGGGTTCCACCAATGCATGGCTAGTTGCTGACGGTTTGGCTGGATGGTAGAATCTGCAACGCTCAATGCATTTGGAAAAATGGCAGCAGGTCATGTGCAGAGGTGGTGGTCAGGCCTCCCCCCGGGGACACAGAGTATGAAGATATCTGTGACCCACGTGAATGTTCAACAAAGAGCTAACCACCCACTCCAGGGGCTCTGGATGACCGGTAGACCAGATGACCCTTTCTGTGGCTATCAGCCAGCCTCCTTCCCCAGCCAGCCCTGTCATTGCCCACAAGGCTCACTAAGGACAGGACCGTGGCAGCAGGGATGGCGGTCATGCATGGCCAGCACACAGATGCCACTCAGCAAGGGTGATCTGCTACACACCCTACCTGGCAGCAGCAGAAACCAATACTGAGACCCAATGATGGGCTATGTTGGACTGCTGCCACCGCAGGAAGGGCGACCCTCTGCTCTCTCCCTGGCACAGACATTCAGGATGGGAACCAGCTCTCCCTGCCTGCAGTGCTCCTGCCGGAGCCTCCCCTGTGGACTCACAGGATGCCGACTCATCCCCATGGTGTCTCAGGACTCTCCTTCTTGTGTCACGGCCAACGGAGTGGGGCAATGGCTGGCTCTCAGGCAATCGTTGGACTGCATGTTCCCTGTCACTCTGTGGCAGCTGGCCTGAGGACAGGGGGGTGGCCTTTTGAAGGCTCCACAATGGTACAGGCTCTGGGTCAGCCCTCTGCAGAGCTGGGCACCATTCTCCGGGATGCTTAGATCATGTTCCATCCCGGTGTCGTGCCTCCTGCAGCCAAGATCCATGGTTCTAGGAATCCAGAAGAGGAAATGTCAGCGATTCCCTATTCCCCTAATGAGCCTCTCCTGGTGACATTTTTGCCTCCTGTCTCCAATGCTCCGGGTTCTCCTGGTCCAGGGCTTCCCCCAGAGGTGCCACGCGGGTCCCCTTGCCCTGGAGGTTGGGATCCTCAAGTCAGAGGATCAACAGGCAAAGAAGAGAGTGACCGTGCAGACTGATGTAACCGACCCTACCGAGGGGGGGCGCTGTCGTTGCACCACGGAAGGAGGAGGACGTCTAGAACACAGACGAGCCCCTGGAGCACATCTGAAGATTCTCATGGCCTGTGGTTAGAGTCAGTGGAAAACTTCCACCGCCGATTCAGGCCGGCCACTGATGGCCTAGAACCTTCGGGAATGAAGGTTGAGGTGGCCCCACCAGGCAAAGGCCATCAGTGGAGGCGAAGGGACTGCGGAGGAAGGTACTTAAATACCAGCCACAGCCACGTGACCCACTGCAGGGCCGAGGCAGTATTTATATGTAGTTGATACCAGTATTTCTTCCTTATTTTGATATACTGTATTGGATCTGACTCTATGAACCACTTTTCCTTCTCCTCCTCTATTCCCCACACGAGTTAATAGTTGTCAGTTTTCTATGTCAGTATTTTTTTTTCGGTACTGGGGATGGAACCCAGGGGCATTCTACCTCCGAGCTACACCCCCAGTCCTATTTTTTATTCTTTATTTTGAAACAGGGTCTCACTAAGTTGTGGAGGGTCTCACTAAGTAGCTGTAGCTGAGGCTGGCCGCAAGCCTGTGATCCTCCTGTCTCAGCCTCCCAGGTACTGGGATTATAAACATGAGCCACCACACCCGGCCTCTCTCTCAGTATTTGCATTTTAGGATATCAAAGGAGGAATGAGACTTGGCTGGAAGGACTGGACACTACCCGGAGGACACGGGGTTCCCTCCTCTCTGGGGGAGCATGCGTTTGGTTGTGCAGGCTCAGCTGCATCTATTAGTGGGGAACACAGTCTCGCTTTGTCTTTTTTTTTTTTTTTTTTGGTACAGGGGATTGAACCCAGGGGCATTCTACTTCTGAACCACACTCACCTCAGCCCCATTTTATGTTGTTTTGGTTTTTTTTATGCGGTACTGGGGATTGAACGCAGGGGCGTTCTACCTCCGCGCTACACCCCCGGCCCTATTTTTTATACTTTATTTTGAAACCGGGTCTCACGAAGTTGCGGAGGGCCTCACTAAGTAGAGAGAGAGAGGGAGAGGGAGAGAGAGAGAGAGAGAGAGAGAGAGAGCTGAGGCTGGGCACGAACCCGGATCCTCCGGTCTCTGCCTCCCAAAGTACTGGGATTACAAGCGTGCGCCACCACGCCTGGCCCCTTATATTTTATTTTGAAACAGGGTCTTGCTAAGTTGCTGAGGCTGGCCTCAAACCTACAATCCTCCTGCCTCAGCCTCCCAAGTACTAGGATTACAGGCATGCACCACCGGGCCTGGCTTCACTTTGGTTTTATTTGGAAGCTAAGCTGAAAGACTCCATTTGTGTGAAATGTTCTGATCAGGCAGATCCTACAGACAGGAAGTAGGTTAGTGGTTGCCTGGGGCCAGGGAGGGGAAGGGAGTGGGGTGACTGCTGATGGGCAGGGAGATTTTGGGAGTGCTGCAAATGTTCTAAAATGAGATGTTGAGCCGGCCGTGGTGGAGCACGCTTGTAATCCCAGTACTTGGGAGGCTGAGACAGGAGGATCACAGGTTCGCAGCCAGCCTCAGCTACTTAGTGAGGCCCTCCGCAACTTAGTGAGACCCTGTTTCAAAATAAAGAATAAAATAGGGCTGGGGGCGTAGCTCAGACGTAGAATGCCCCTGGGTTCGATCCCCAGTACCGCAAATAAATAAATAAATAAATAAATAAATAGTAAATAAATATAAAATGAGATGGTGGCAACAGTTGCACGACTCCATGGATATACTTGAAATCACACTCAGCGGCACGCTTGCAAACAGTGAAATCTATAGCAAGTGAAGTATAGCTCAATAAAACTTTTTTTTTTGCGGTACTGGGGATTGAACCCAGGGGCATTCTACTTCTGAGGTACACCCACAGCCCTATTTTTTATTCTTTATTTTGAAACAGGGTCTCACTAAGTTGTGGAGGGCCTCACTCAGTAGCTGAGGCTGGCCACAAACCTGTGACCCTTCTGTCTGAGCTTCTCAAGTACTGGGATTACATGGTGTGCACCACCAAGCCCGGCTTTCTTTTCCTTCCTTCCTTCCTTCCTTCCTTCCTTCCTTCCTTCCTTCCTTCCTTCCTTCCTTCTTTCTTTCTTTCTTTCTTGGTGTCCGCTTAGCTGCACAAGAAGTGTCAGTTCTGGAGTGGCGGTGACAGCGGTGACCATCCTCTTCATGCTCAGAGTTTGCTCGGGCTCCGGCCCTCGCTGCTTCTGCCTGTGATGCCCCGGTCCCTCCCGGAGCTCCCAGGCCCTGCAGCTGCCGGTGCTGCTGACAGACCAGAGCGGCACAGGCTCCTGTAAGCACGCCTGAGGTGGGGGAGTGCATCTGGGTTCTGCATCATCCTGGGGGCCTGCCGTGTGACCTGGCCATGCATGGAGGGGGTACCTCCCGATTCTCACCTGTCACCCCGTTGAGACCCCCGGATAGCTGCCATGACACTCCACCACTGAGCTCTGGGCCCAGATCCGACAGACATTCTCCTCCCTCATCGCAGCCCCTGCATGCTCTCAGCTTCCGGCCACTGACTTGTGGCCACTGCCCAGCCTCTCACCCACTTCTCCGGCTCTCCCATTGTTGAGACATGGGGGCTCCTCCAGCCCCCTTTTCTCTTCTCACTCTTGCCCTTCGATGACGTCATCAGCTCCTATGGGTTTAAATGCCTCAAGACACAAAGGACTCTCCAGCCACCCACCCACCCACCTCCAGCCCCTTATTGGAATTTCAGCGGCCCGCTTCCAGTTTCCACGTGCATAGTTCCCAGCTACCCCAAATCCGTGTGTCTGCCATGTCTCCTCCGGCCTCCTTTCCCATCTCAGGCAATGGCTCTAGCAGAAGCCCCCAAAACAGCAGAGATCCCCACCCTAGTCCTTCAGCAACACGTACTGGTGGTTTCTACAGAATACTATTATTATTATTATTATTATTATCATTATTATTATTATTTGGGGATTGAACCCAAGAGTGCTCTACACTGAGCTACACCCTGGCCCTTTTCATTGTTTATTTTGAGACAGGATTCTCACTAAGCCTTGAACTTGTGGCCTTCTTGCCTCAGCCTCTTGGGGCAGCTGGGATTACAGGCGCGCGTCACCACACCTGGCTACAGAATACTTCTGTAAAAATTGCGCTCAGATACATATACCATGACATTTCCCACCTTAGCTGTTCAGGTGCACAGCTCAGAGCCTTGAGCACGTCCACACTGCCGTGCGGCTGTCCCCACCGTCCACCTCCAGGACTTTCTCCCCTTCCCCAGCTGAAACTGCCCCCACCCAACGCTGGCTCCCCATCCCCTGGCCCCCGTCCCGCCTCTGTCTCTGTGTATCTGAGGGCTCCAGGGTCTCTTGGGAGTGGGTCACGCAGTATTCGTCCTTTGGTGTTGGCTTACCTCCTTGAGCATGGTGTCCTAACTCTGGCCCCACCACCCAGCCTATCACCTCTTGCTTGCCTGCCCACAACAGCCCCAAGCTGTCCCCACTGGGCCTTCCCCACCCCGTCCAATCTGCCCACAGAACAGGGTGAGCATCTTATAATTGGCATGGGTTGCCAGCATGGTGCTCTATCCCAGGCTGCCAGCTTCTGTCCCCAAAACCAATGCTGGAGAGTCCCCAGAGTCTAGAGGGAGGACAGGTCTGAGGGACCGTCAACAACCGTGATAAACCTCTAGGAATACGAAAGGCTGTGCCGAACTAGTATGTGTGTGTGCATGTGTGTATATGTGCATGTATTGTGCTGTGCACGTGTGTGTGCATGCAGGTGTGTGTTGGTACATGCATATATGTGTGCTTACAGGCAAGTGTATCCAGATACACGTGTGCATGTGTTTTGTGTGTTCATGCATTTGTGTGCATAATACATGTGTGTTTCTACATGCGTACATGTGTGCTTACACGCAAGTGTGTCCAGATACATGCATACATGTATGTTGTGTGTTCATGCCCATGTATGTACCATGCATGTGTGTTTGTACATGTGCGTATGTGTGCTTACACACAAGTGTGTTCATATACACGCGTGCACGTGTGCTGTGTGTTCCTGCACATGTATGCATCATGCATGTGTGCTTGTATGTGTGTGCGCGTTTACATGCATATGTGTATACAGATACATGTGTTGTGTGTTCATGTGTGTGCATGCATATATCTGTGCTCCACCTTTCACGAGGCCCAGCTCTTAAAGGTCCCGCCACCTCTACACCACCACACTGGGGATCAAGCTTCCAGCGCGGGGAACCCTGGGGAACACACTCCAACCACTTCTAACCAGAGTAGAGTTGAAGTTTCTATAGAGCTGAACAAAGGAGGGGTGGCTCGGGCTACGGAGACTGGGGCAGGAGGCTGGGGCAGGCCAGGGGTGTCTCCTGCAGATGAGCCTCCCAGGTAACAGCCACCGGTGGTCATCTCGCCTGCGATGACATCTCACCTTGACTTAGTCCATTTTCCTTGCTTTAACAAAGTATCTGAGCCTGGGTGATGTACAAAGACAAGAGGTTTCTTTTCTTTGTTTTTTTTTATGTTTTGTGGTACTGGGAATTGAACCCAGGGGCATTCTATCTCTGAGCTACACCCCCAGCCCGATTTTTTATTCTTTATTTTGAAACAGGGTCTCACTAAGTTGCAGAGGGCCTCACTAAGTAGCTGAGGCTGGCCGCAAACCTGTGATCCTCCTGTCTCAGCCTCCCAGATACTGGTATTACAAGCATGTGCCACCACGTCCAGCTTAAGACAAGAGGTTTCTATGGCTCACCATTGTGGAGGCTCAAGGCCTTGGTGCCAACATCAACTCTGCTCTGGGGAGGACCACAGGCTGGTGGCGTCTCTGTAGCTGGAGGACCTGAAAGAGGTAGAGGTCACACATCCAGACAGGAAGTCAGAAAGCTGGGAGGGGCCACGCTCTTTCTTTTCTAACAATCCTCTCTCAGGAACTAACTTGGGGTCCAGAGAACTACTTCATCCCTCCCAAGGGCAACGCCCCAATGACTAAACCTCTTCCCACCGGGCCCCACCTCTTAAAGGCCCCACCGCCTCTCACCTCACCATACTGAGAACAGAGCCTCCAACACGCCGACCCTCAGAGGCCAGGCTCAAACTACATCCAACCCCGGCACCCCGACCTCTTCTTCCCAGGAAAAGATCTTTCCTGGCCTTAAAGGGGATCTCAGAAAAGCCCGGTGACACCGGCTGGCTGCTTCCTTCACTAATGTAGATTTCCTTTCTAGATGTCAGTTTGTTTTACAGAAGGGCGGCCTTCAGATCCACTGCTGTGCCTGTGAGGGCTGCAGTTTCTCTGCATAACAAACTAAATATCCCATAGAAATGTCTTTGGGATGGGGGACTTTACTCCCCAACGGTGGCCTCCTCCCAGAGCAGGTTTTTCTCAGGGGTTAAAGGTGAAGGCTCCTGGCCAATCAGCAGCGAGAAGAAGCAATATTATTGGAAGGCAGTAGGGGTCCCAGGGCTGGACGCTCTAGGGCCTAACCTTCCCACACTCATCTTTTTATTTTTTTGTCACTGGGGATCGAACCCAGGGGCATTCTACCTCTGAGCTACACCCCAGCCCTTTTAATTTTTTTATTTTTGAAACAGGGTCTCACTAAGTTGTTCAGAGTCTTACTAAGTGGCTGAGGCTGTCCTCGAACCTGCGATCCTTCTGCTCATCCTCCCAAGTACGGGAATTACAGGTGTGTGCCACCATGCCCGGCTTCCATTTTTTTAACTTTTCATTTTCATTAACTTTTCTTTTTTTTTGCGGTACCGGGGATTGAACGCAGGGGCGTTCTACCTCCGCGCTACGCCCCCGGCCCTATTTTTTATACTTTATTTTGAAACCGTGTCTCACGAAGTTGCGGAGGGCCTCACTAAGGAGAGAGAAAGAGAGAGAGAGAGAGAGAGAGAGAGAGCGAGCTGAGGCTGGCCGCGAACCCGGATCCTCCGGTCTCCGCCTCCCAAAGTACTGGGATTACAAGCGTGCGCCACCACGCCCGGCCAATTTTTCATTTTAATGTAATTTCAAATGTGCAGAAGAGCTGCAAGTTTGGCACCAAGAAGTCCAATTTTTTTTTGTATGTGTGGTACTGAGGATTGAACACAGGGGCATTCTACCTCCGAGCTACACCCCACACCTATTTTTTATTCTTTATTTTGAAACAAGGTCTCACTAAGTTGCAGAGGGCCTCACTAAGTAGCTGAGGCTGGCTGCAAACCTGCGATCCTCCTGTCTCAGCCTCCCAGGTACTAGCATTATAAGTGTGCGCCACCACACCCAGCTCAGAAGCCCAATTCTTGCCTGTTCGCCACCTGCGGGCCCTTTAGCCTTTGATTTACCATTCTCTGTCTGCCAGTCTGCCTCCTCCGACACGTGGGCACGTCTAAAGCCGCCATCTGTCCTCTTGTCCCTGGCTGTCCACTGTCCCAGCGCTGTGCTTTCTGGGTCTGTTTCTTTTTTTGGGGTACTGGGGATGGAACCCAGGGGCATTCTACCTCTGAGCTCCACCCCAGCCCTATTTTATTCTTTATTTGAAACAGGGTCTCACTAAGTTGCGGAGGGCCTCACTAAGTAGCTGAGGCTGGTCGTGAACCTGTGATCTTCCAGTCTCAGCCTCCCAAGTATTGGGATTATAAGCACCACCACGCCCGGCTTCTGGGTCTGTTTCTAATGACTGGTTTTTCTCCTGCTCCGGAGCCATATTCCTCACTTCTCCACATGGCGGGTTCATTGTGGAATTGGCATTGTTGGGCACTGGGTTTGTTGTGTTCCTTCAGTTGGTGTTGGGCTCTGTCTTGGCCAGGGTTCACTAGATTAACAGAATTCACAGAATGAGTATATTTGAAAAAGGGATTTATCAGATGGGCTTACAGTTCGAAGCAATGTAGTCCCAGGTTCTGACTGCACGTGGAGAGTCGGAGGAACCAGTAGCTGGTCGGGCGGTCTAAGAGCTGGAGTCTTAGGATCGGAGCAACCACTAATTCAGTCCCAGTCCAAGATGTGAAGATCAGGAAGCTCTTCGGAGAAACGATGGTGAAGTTTCAGTTCAAAGGGCTGGAGGCCGACGATCTCAGACGAGAGCAGAAGATCAAGAAGCTCTTCAGAGAAACGGTGAACTTCCAGTTCTATGAGCCGGAGGCCGACGATCTTAGGCAAGAGCAGATGCGTTTTCTCTGGAAAGAGTCGCGCAGCGCTCTACTCGGCTTCTCCCTCTTTTATCTAAGTCCTGCACCTATCAGAACCCTGCTGCCCACATTCAGGGCAGGGCTTTCTGTTTAATCTGCTGTTACACACCCAAAGTCACATGATCTTGGGTGTGTCATGATCAGGTCAAGTTGACAAACTAGATTGACTATCACAGGCTCTGTTCTGGCACACCTTCTGGGTCTTTCTGAGGTTGCTGTAGCATGGTTGGGGTGGAGCCAGAGCAACCTTTCGTCCAGGGTTAACTTGGCATCACCACTCAAAAGAGAATCTTGGCCAAATGCACGCCTGTAATCCTTAGTGGCACATGGCAGTAATCCCAGTACTTGGGAGGCTGAGACAGGAGGATCGTAGGTTTGAGGCCAGTCTCGGCAACTTAGTAAGACCCTCAGCAACTTAGCAAGACCCTGTTTCAAAATAAAGCCGGGCGTGGTGGCGTATGCTTGTAATCCCAGTACTTTGGGAGGCGGAAACCGGAGGATCCAGGTTCGCGGCCAGCCTCAGCTCTCTTTCTCTCTCTCTCTCTACTTAGTGAGGCCCCCGCAACTTCGTGAGACCCGGTTTCAAAAATAAAGTATAAAAAATAGGGCCGGGGGTGTAGCGCGGAGGTAGAAAGCCCCTGGGTTCAATCCCTGGTACCGCAAAAAATAAATAAATAAATAAATAAATAATAAAATAAAATAAGGCTGAGGTATAGCTCAGAGGTAGAATGCCCCTGGGTTCACTCCCTAGTACAATTAAAAAAAAAAAAAGGAGGAAAGAGAAAGAAAGAACAAGAGAGAGGGAGAAACTCTCCAAAGGACACTCCCAACATCGTGTGTGTGTGTTTGTGTTTGTGTGTGTGTGTGTGTGTGTGTGTGTGTTGCTGAGGATTGAATTCAGTGGCATTCTACCAGTGAGCTACACCCCTAAATTTTTAAAATCTTGAAATAGGGCTTGACTAACTTGCTGAGGCTGGTCTCAAACCTGTGATCCTCCTGTCTCAGCCTCCCAAGTACTGGGATTACAGGGGTGCACCACCGCCATGGGCTGACATCCTGTGTTTTTATACACCGTGATGGAAACACAGTTTCCAGACAGATCCTGCCTGCATGGAGCAGTACTCACCAGTTTGGAAGGCAGTCTCTGTGGATCCCTGGAGAACGCACGCCTCTCCCCACCCTCTTTCTTTGTCTCTCTCTGCAACCCCTCTTCAGGGATCCATCCTGCAAGTTCACATCGCCCAAGAGCTCCTCACACTCAGCTCTCCCCACCTCAGGGGCCCTTGGGCTGGCTAGCGCCTCTGGGGACTCACCGGGCTTGCCTCCTGCCTTCCGGCCTCCCTGCTCCCTGCCAGCTGTTCTGCCTGGGGCTGCAAGGCTGTGGCTCCACCTGGGGTCATGCTGTTTCCAGCTGTTGAGGGTGGAAGGGCACGTGTGGTCTGGTCACTCCATCTCCGTCTGCTCGGCGGGATCCAGCCCTGGGTCGGAGTTGAGGCTGGACTCTGTCTTCAGGTAGGGCTGCTGTTTTACCCTTTGTGAGTTATACTTGGTGGGGAGGAGACTTGAAGCTCTGTGACTCTCCTGTCATCTCTGAGACTTTTACTCACCAGGTACCTAAATAATTACAATGGTGACTGTCAAATAATGATAGTCTAATTCTATCCTTCCTCATGTTAGAAATAACTTTTTACGGTGTCTAAAGAAACGGCACATGTTCGAAAATTGCTTGGCAAGGCGATTTTACTTTTTTGCAAAAAAGGGTGCTCCCAGATATGAGAGAGAGCACGCTTCACAAAGAACCCAGTGGGTCTTATATCCCTAACGCAAGGCTCCTCCTGCGCTGAACTCCTATTGGTCGAAGTTGCAGCTTCACAGTCTTCCCGGTCAGCTACAGGGGAAGATGGGGGAGGGTCGACACCTGTAATCTCTCAAGAGATGTTAATTTGGGGAAGGAATGTAAGTCCCTACCAGGTTACAAAATGGCCGTTTAAGTGAAACTACCTCCTTTGACAGAAAAGATACAATTATATCTCACAATTCCCCCCTCTTTTATTATACATTATTATTCTTTTCTTCAAACTTTATTAGCGTACAACGACTTTTACTCTCAAAGGTATTTAACAAGAGATTATTTCGGTAAGCCATAGAGGATTGTTCAGTAAGAACTATCTCTGCCTGTCCCTGGACTAGAGCTTTAACACAGAGGATTATACCACATCCTACTAGGATAATTTTTCCAAATATTATGAGAAGTATTATGAGAAGTATTATGATCGGAGTCATTATTTCTCCTTGCTTTCCCAACCATTGTTCTGTTAGGCTGGGGAAAGGATTACCTATCCTTGAACATTCTGCTAGCTCAGCTGTTAATGCAGATAAATGTTTAACTATTTTCTGCATGACATCTAAGGTGTGGTTGACAATCTTCTGTTGATTGTAACATATATTATTTACCCAATCTACCTTTTTATTAATGGTGGACCACCAAAACAATATTGGTGTAAACCATATAGTTACTTGGTTTTTAGCCTCATATTCATTGGGACCATCCTTTGAAGTTTTGATTGAATCTACATATATGCATATATGCGAGGGTTTAATGACCCACTAGAGGGTGCCTCACTTTGGGTTTGAAATGCCAGGCTGAAAGGAATTGCCAATTGTACTAGAATGCAAATTCCACTCCAATTGGCAGGTAAACTCTCGAGTAGCGGTCCTCCACAGTACCACCAGACATTTGCTCGGGCTACCGCCAGCGCGGACTGATTATCCAGCTCCTCGAAGGACCAGCATTCACTGCAGCCTGTAACATTTCCCAAGAACACTGACTGTCCCTCCTACCTTGAAAGGCATGCATGAGGTATATAGTCAGTGTTTGGGACTGGAGGCTGAACAGTTTTAGGGGGCTCTTGCTTTGGACCCTGCACCACTGGGAACAGGAGGGATAGGGTCTTACAAGACTTTTCGCCCCATGCTAGAGTGTCCTGAAAGAGGGCTAGCATACATCTCATGCCCATTGGGTCTGAGGTTCATCCGAGTGGAAATGGACCACCTGAGTTTTTGACCTGCCTGGTTTGTTTGCCACGTAAACATAATGGTCACCGTTGTTTAAGGTGCTGGCAGAATTTTTAGTCCATTTTGACCAGGCATTTGTTTTCCCATATTCTGCCTTAACCTTTATCATCTGGTGGAAATCCTTTATTTCTCTTATAGTGCCTCGGGTTGAGGGGTTAACATTAGCAACCGAGGTTGAATTATTAACTAATCTAACAGCAAGCTTCCCCATGGGATTGTTTCCTGACCTATCTGCCTGGAAGCTAGACCTGCGTTTAATGGAAAGAGCTGTCTTTCCTGGCTTGTGAGTTAGCAAGAGTGGATTATACTGTAAATTAG
>PVJS01035404.1:0-21032 GCA_004027185.1 Glis glis | reverse complement strand
AAAAAAAAAAAAAAAAGAATGAATTGCTAGCCAGGTGTGGTGGTGCACACCTATAATCCCAATACTTGGGAGTCTGAGACAAGAGAATTGCAGGTTTGAGGCTAGCCTCAGCAACCTAGTGAAATCCTGTTTCAAAACAAAACAAAAAAAAATAAAAATAACTTAAAAAGGGCTGGGGTTGTAGCTTGGAAGTAGAATGCCACTGGGTTCAATCCTCAGTACCCAACAACAAACTTAGAACCTGTTTCAAAATAAAAAATACAGTTGGGCATGCTGGCATATGCATGTAATCCTAGTACTTGGGAAGCTGAGACAGGAGGATCACAGGTTCAAGGACAGCCTCCACAACACAGTGAGACTCTTGGCAACCTAGCAAGACCCTGCTTCATAACAAAATATAAAAAGGGCTGTTGCTTGGAGGTAGAATACCCCTGGTTTTAGCCCCAGTATCACACACACAAAAAGAATGAATTGTTGATTAACCCAATATATTCATGTTTTAGTACATTTCTTTCAGGTAGGGGTTTTTTGGAGCCATTGATATTGGTTTTTATGACACTGTGTCCAACATGTCTAACCCAAACAACTCAGAGTTGTAAAGCTTTATTTCCCTCAGGGTTTCTGAAGTTTGGTGATGGTGATGTTTGGCCAGCTCCAAGGCATCACCATCACCAACATTTCTGGCATATCTTAATTTCTAGCATCTCCATTGTAACTTCTGTGTCGCTCAGTTTTACTCACTGCACCTCCAGGGGTTGCCTGCAGGGATCCTCACCCTGGCATAAATGGCCTGGCCTCTCAAGCCTTGCTTTGAAATCCCAGGGGAAGCCTCAAGGACCCCTTAACTACAACATCCTGCAGAACCAGCAACAGTGAATGATGCCAAGGTACACAGATAGCTCCAGCAGTAGCTGGGTCCCCTTTGACCATGGCTGAGTGACCACTGAGTGGCTGGACAGCTGAGCATGTGAGACAAATCCTGAACAAACAGCTTCTTAAGCAACCCTATGTGAGCACAGCACCTCCAAGGTCTCTTCCCAAGTGGACCTCTTTCAAACAAGTTCCCAAGTCAGCGTGGTGGCGCACGCTTGTAATCCCAGTATTTGGGAGGCTGAGACAGGAGGATTGCAGGTTTGTGGCCAGCCTCAGCTACTTAGGCCCTCTGCAACTTAGACCCTGTTTCAAAACAAAGAATAAAAATAGGGCTGGGGGTGTAGGAGGTGGAAGGCCCCTGGGTTCAATCCCCGGTATCAAACACACAAAAAAAACCCCATCACAATGGCAGAGGAAAGCTGCTCAGCTCATGGCAGCCAGGAAGCAGAAAGAAAGAGGGAAGGGGGAGCACACCAGGGACAGATATAGTGGTCAAGGCCATGTCCCCTGTGACCCATCTCCTCCAGCCTTGCCCCACCTCTGAACCTTCATGCACCTAGGACAGTCCTTGAACACATGAGCTTTTCAAAGAATATTCCAGATTCAAAACAACATTCAACCAGGTGTGGTGGCACACATCTATAATCCCAGTACTTGGGAGGCTGCAGCTCCCTTCGTCAGACATTTAACCTAAGTTTCCAATATTATGCCCTTTAGTCTGTGATGGGTGGGGTCCAGTCAACTGCTTAGATGCTCCCAGGCATCCTTGCTATGGTTTCTATGCAAAGTACTTAGCTCCTCTTCAGTGCTGGTATTCTCTTCAGCAACCACACCAGGGACAGATATAGTGGTCAAGGCCATGTACCCTGTGACCCATCATGCCCAGTGCTGATTTTATTTCTTATTTGGAAAGAGTCTCGCTAGGTTTTTGTTTGTTTGTTTTTGCTGTACTGGGGATTGAACCCAGGGGCTTTCTACCTCCGGGCTACATCCCCGGCCCTATTTTTTATACTTTTATTTTGAAACCGGGTTTCATGAAGTTGCGGAGGCCTCACTAAGTAGCTGAGGCTGGCCGCGAACCCGGATCCTCCGGTCTCCGCCTCCAAAGTACTAGGATTACAAGCGCGCGCCACCATGCCTGGCTTCTCCGCTAGATTGATGAGAGTCTCACTACTTGCTGAGGCTGTCCTCGAACCTGCAATCCTCCTGTCTCAGCCTCCCAAGTACTGGGATTACAGGTGTGCGCCACCATGCCTGGCTTCTGGGGATGTGCTTTCAATGCATGAGTTTTGGGGGGAAAATTCCAGATCCAAATCACGACAAAGAGAAATTATTCTGCATTAACCTCTTCATATTAGCTACATTTATAGGGTTCTACTACTTGAGAAATTTTCATAGAACTTTTGAAGTATTTGTTTGGTTTGGGTTTTTTTTTTTTTTTTTTGCGGTACCGGGGATTGAACCCAGGGGCGTTCTACCTCTGTGCTACACCCCCGGCCCTATTTTTTATACTTTATTTTGAAACCGGGTCTCACGAAGTTGCGGAGGGCCTCACTAAGTAGAGAGAGACAGAGGGAGAGACAGGGAGAGAGAGAGAGCTGAGACTGGCCGCGAACCCGGATCCTCCGGTCTCCACCTTCCAAAGTACTGGGATTACAAGCGTGCGCCACCACACCCGGTGAAGTATTTGTTTTAACTGACAAGTTTTTTGTGTTTTTCCCAATTCAGATGTGTGTGTGTGTGTGGTGCTGGGAATTAAACCTAGGGTCATTCTACCACAGAGCTACATCCCCAGCCCAATTTTATTTATTTGGAAACAGGGTCTCACTGGGTTGCTGAGAGCCTCACTAAATTGCTGGGGCTGGCTTTGAATCTTCGATCCTCCTGTCTCAGCCTCCCACGAACTGGGATTACAGATGTGTGCCACCAAACCCGGCTTCAGATTTTGATCCAGTGTGAATTGTTACATGTTGATCCACTGAAAATCTTTGCACAGCTTTTGTTGCACATTCCTCTTCATACTGCGTTAATTTAAACGGGTATACTGAACCAAGATGAATACAGGTGGAGCCACATCCTTTCCAATAACAAATATTTCCATACTTGCTAGAATGTTTATGTCTTAATAATGTCTTCCCATGTTCTGTATTCAGGGTAAATCTCTAGAATGAGTTCTTTCATGTTTTTGAAGGGACCCAGGAAAACTAAAGGTTTTCCCACATTGCTTACATTCAAAGGGTTTCTTTCCATTATGAAGCATTTCATGGTACCGAAGGTACCTACGAGCACTGAAGGCTTTCTCACACTGCTTACATTTATACGGTTTCATTCCAGTGTGTGTTCTTTCATGTATCTGAAGGGAACTGGATTGATAGAATGCTTTCCCACATTGTGTACATACATAGGGTTTCTCGCCACTGTGAATTCGTTCATGTACTTGAACATAACTGGGAGACCGAAAGGCTTTTCCACATTGCTTACATACATATGGTTTCTCCGCAGTGTGATTTCTTTTATGTATTTGAAGGGACCTGGAGAACATAAAGGCTTTCCCACATAATGTACACATATATGGTTTCTCGCCACTGTGAATTCGTTCATGTACTTGAACATAACTCTGAGAACTAAAGGCTTTTCCACATTGCTTACATACATAAGGTTTCTCTCCATGGTGAATTCGTTCATGCACATGAACATAACTGGGAGAACTAAAAGCTTTCCCGCACTGCTTACATACATAGAGTTTCTCTCCACTGTGAATTCGTTCATGTACCAGAAGGTAACTAGGAGAACTAAAGGCTTTCCCACACTGCTTACACACACAGAGTTTCTCTTCACTGTGAATTCGTTCATGTACGTGAACAGAACTGGGAGATCTAAAAGCTTTCCCACAGTACTTACATACATAGGGTTTCTCGCCACTGTGAATCCGTTCATGTATCTGAACATAACTGGAAGAACTAAAGGCCTTCCCACATTGCTTACAGACGTAGGCTTTCTTTTCACTGTGAGTTGTTTCGTGTTCTCTGAGGGAAACAGACCGAGTGTAGGCTTTCCCACATTGCTTACATACAAAGGGTTTCACTCCAGTGTGAGTTCTCTCATGTCTGACAAGGTAAATGGATAGACTGAAGGCTTTCCCACATTGCTTACATACATGGGTTTTCTCGGTACTGTGTGTGCTTTCATGTACTTTAAGGTAACTGGAACGACGGAAAGTTTTCCCACATTGCTTACATGCATAGGCTTTTATTTCACTGTGATTACTTTGATGTTTTCGGAGGGAACTAGGATCATAGAAGGCTCTGCCACATTGATCACATACATAGGGTTTTTCTCCAGTGTGACTTTTTTCATGTATACGACCATAACTTGAACACCGAAAGGCTTTTCCACACTGCTTACACACATAGGCTTTCATTTCACTATGAGTTCTTTCGTGTTTTCTGAGGGACGTGTTATGATAGTAGGCTTTCCCACATTGCTTGCATACATAATGTTTCTCGGGACTGTGCGTGATTTGATGTCTGAGAAGATAATTGGGCAGGCTGAAAGCTTTACCACATTCCTTACATACATAGGGTTTCTCCCCGGTATGCAGTTTTTCAAGTAATTTAAGGGAGCTGGACAGACCCACGTCTTTCCCACACTGCTTACTTAAATAGGTTGTCTCTCTGCTGTGAGTGCCTTCATGTATTGTGAGGTGACGGGTGGAATGAAAACCTTTTCCACACTGTTTACAGATACAGAGTTTCACATCAGTGTTGGTTCTCACATGCTTCTGGACGCATTGGTGATAACTGAAGGATTTCTTATGTTCTTTATGTTTATATGCTTTTTCTCCATATTCCCGACACTCATTAGCTTTGCATCCAATAGGAGCCATGAGTGGCATATTTAGGGATGAATCAATGAAGGTTTCACACATAGGGCTTTCGCTTCCTTTTGCTCCAGAAGTTTTCTTGTTCACAGTAGGATCTAGAATCTGGATGAAGAATTCTCCACATTGACTATCTTTTTTCTGTTCATAGAGACCCTCTTCCACTTGACTTCTGCAAAAAAAAAAAAATGATGAGCATGAAAAGCACATTACTTAGGGCATGATTATTATTATTTTTTTGTGGTCCTGGGGATTGAACTCAGGGGCATTCTACCTCTGAGCTATACCCCCAGCCCTATTTTATTCTTTATTTTGAAACAGGGTCTCACTAAGTTGCAGAGGGCCTCACAAGTTGCTGAGGCTGGCCGTGAACCTGCAAACCTCCAGTCTCAGCCTCCAAGTACTGGGATTACAAGCGTGCGCCACCACACCCGGCTTATTATTATTATTATGGTACTGGGATTGAACCCAGGGACATTCTACCTGAGCTACACTCCCAGCCCTTTTTATTTTGAAAGAGGATCTCATTAAGTTGCTGGGGCTGGTTTCAAACTTACAATCCTCCCTCAGCCTTCCAAGTACTGGGGGATTATAGGCATGCACCATTGCACCCAGCTACTTAGGGAATGCTTACTAATGACTTACCAGAAGTATTCACTTTATGTCTGTTATGTTTTGGATTTAAAATATCCCCCCGAGCTCATATATTAAGCTATGCAGCCATGTATGGAGGTGGGACATGGCTAGCGGTGGGTCCCTGGGAGCATGGTGGGGACAGTGTTATACCAAGACAGCTGCTGCAGCTTCCTCTCACTCCTGTGCAACCATGAGCTGACAATGAGCACTCACAATGTCTCTCTGCTCCCCACCATGATGCCCTGAGGACCTTCAGCTATAGCTCCTGTTTGGAAGCTGTCCTAGCATGGACTAAAATCTCCAGAAATGTGAGCAAATAAAATTCTTTGTCCCCTAAGTTTTGTGTGTCAGGTATTTGGGTCACAGCTGTGAGAATGCTGATGAAAACAATGCCCTTGAAGTATTTTTTTTTTTTTCGTGGTACTGGGGATTGAGCCCAGGGGCATTCTACCACTGAGCTACATCCCCAGCCCTATTTTATTTTTATTTTTATTTTGAAACGGGGTCTCGCTAGGTTGATGAGAGTCTCACTACTTGCTGAGGCTGTCCTCAAACCTGTGAGCCTCCTGTCACAGGCTCCAAAGTACTGGGATTACAGGTGTGAGCCACCATGCCCAGCTCCTTTGAAGTACTTTTAAACATGAACATACTGAATGCTATGCAAGATGAGTATAGAACATCTATTACCAAAACAGTAGTATTCATATCAGGCTTCTTAATACTCCTTGCAAGTTAATTATTTTGTTACCAATAAAGATCTATATCACACTTAATACAACGGCATTTAAGTACTACTTCTGTGAAATGCATGGAAAAAATGTATTTTGGACTTTGTTATATTTGTCTATCTTCAAGATGCATCCCAGTGTAAACATGAAATTTATTTACTTCATATTCATATCCAAAACCTGAAGGTCACTTCAATTAACATTTGAAAAAAATTGGCTGGGTGTAATGGCACATGCCTGTAATTCTAGTACTTGGAAGGCTAAGACAAGATGATTACAATTTCAAGAACAACCTCAGTAACCTAGTGAGACCCTGTTTCAAAACAAAAAATAAAAAAGGGCTGTGGGTGTAGCTCAGAGGTAGAATTGCTCTGGGTTGAATGCCCAGTACCACACACACAAAAGAAAAAAGAAAGAGCCAGGCATGGTGGCACATGCCTGCAATCCCAGTTCTTGGGAGGCTGAGACAGGATTGCAGGTTCACAGCCAGCCTTGCAATTTGGTGAGGTCCACTATAATGTAGTGAGACTTTGTTTCAAAATAAAAAAAATAAAATAGGACTAGGGATATAGCTCAGAGGTAGAATGCCCCTGGGTTCAATCCCCAGCATCACAAAACAAACAAACAAAAAAACAGAAAATGAGAGAAAAGAAAGAAAAAATTTCTGTATGAGACAAATTTTTTTTTTTTTTGTAGTACTGGGGATTGAACCCAGGGGTGTTTTACCTCCGAGCTACACCCCCGGCCCTATTTTTTATTCTTTATTTTGAAACCAGGTCTCACGAAGTTGCGGAGGGCCTCACTATAAGTAGCTGAGGCTGGCCGTGAACCCGGATCCTCCGGTCTCAGCCTCCCAAGTACTAGGATTACAAGCGTGTGTCACCACGCCCGGCCGAGACAAATGTTTAAACTATCAGAAAGTGTCATTTGTGGCCCCATGTAGGTGTTCCAGATTTTACATCTTCTGTAATATCTTGGATTTTGGATAGTCCATTTATGGATGTTAGACCGGTATGCATTTTAGTATTTATTTATTTATTTATTTATTTGTGGTACTAGGGATGGAACCCAGGGGCATTCTACCTCTGAGCTACATTCCCAGCCCTATTTTATTTTTTGTATTTTGAAACAAGGTCTCACTAAGTTGCAGAGGGCCTAAGTAGCTGAGGCTGGCTGCGAACCTGTGATGCTCCTGTCTCAGCCTCCCAAGTACTGGCATTATAAGAGCATGCCACCACGACCAGCTCTGCATGCATTTTAGGAGATAATAAATTAACTCAATGTAAGGCTTGGCATATTTATATAATTTCCTTCTTTTTATAATTTCCTGTTACATCAACATTCATGATGCAAGCCTAGCACAGTGGTGCATACCTGTAATGCCAGTACTTGGGAGGCTGAGACAGGAGGATTGTAGGTTTGAGGACAGCCTCAGCAACTCAGTGAGGACTTCAGAAACTTAGTGAGACATGGCTTCAAAATAAAAAATAAAATAGGGTTGGGTGTAGCTCAGACATATAACACCCCTGAGTTCAATCCCCAGTACAAAAAAAAAAAAGATTCACAACACGGGGAGTGGTGGTGCATGTCTGGAATCCCAGTACTTGGGAGGCCGAGACACATCAATTGCAGGTTCCAGGCCAGCCTCAGCAACTCAGCAAGCCCCTCAGCAACTTAGCAAGACACTGTTTCAAAATGAAAAACTAAGGCTGAGACAGGAGGATCAGAGGTTCAAAGCCAACCTCTGCAAGTTAGCAAGGCTTTCAGTAACTTAGCAAGACCCTGTTTCCAAATCAAAAATAAAATTGATCTAGGGATATAGCTCAGAGGTAGAATGCCCCGGGTTCAACCCCTGGTAAACACCCCCCCCAAAAAAATGATTGATGAGGGAAATTGCTTTCTCTAGTGAATACAAATTACCTTAGATTTCTCCGTGTATTTCTGTAGTCAGCAATGGTCTTATTTTCCCATTGTTTCCCTAAAATACAGAGCCAGAAAAATCAATAAGCAAGTAACAATTTTTCTATAATTGACTATAAAAGAGATATCACCCTTACCTATAGATTCCAGGTTCCTGAAGGTTTCCAACATCACATCTCTGAAGAGCTTCTTTTGGGAAGGATCTAGCAGAGCCCACTCTTCCAGGGTGAAGGTCACAGCCACATCCTCAAAGGTTAATAACTCCTAAAACATCACACATATTATTCCAGGAAGACAGATGAGACTTAGAGCACTGGACATATAAACTCATTTCCTAAGAAGATCACATGATACTATGTTCACCCAGTACTCACTCCATGTCTTGGTGGCCACACTGTTACTCTCCGTCCATAGTCACCACTCCCACAGAAATGTGTCCTAGACTGAAACTACTTGATAAAGCAACAGCAAAACAGGAACTCCCACTATGCTGCTAGGTCACTGCAATTTCTCTTTATACACTGGATCTCTAGGACCTGTCATAAAAAATTAGTGTACAGAACAGTTAACAGCAGCTGTCCTAAGTCTGTATGTCACAGAAATGCTTGAGAGCCAGTGTGGTGGCCCATGCTTGTAATTCCAGTACTTGGGAGGCTGAGACAGGAGGATTGCAGGTTCGAAGCCAGACTCGGCAACTTAGCAAGGCTCTCAGCAACCTAGTGAGACCTTGTTTCCAAATAAATTTTAAAAATCTGGCTGGGGATATGGCTCAGAGGTAAAATGCTTCTGGGTTCAATCCCCAGTACCACAAAAAAAAAAAAATGCTTGATAACAAATTTTGACCTTTATTTCTATCTGGGAACTGCTATTGGGTGGACTTTACCTGCTAACTCTAAAAAGGAGTTAGGTGTTCCCACACAGTTTATGGCAACAATATGCATCTTTTTTATGTGTGTGTAGTACTGGGGATTGAACCCAGAGGCATTCTACCTCCGAGCTACACCCCCAGCCCTACTTTATTTTTATTTTGAAACAGGGTCTCAATAGATTGTTGAGAGTCTCACTACTTACTGAGGCTGTCCTTGAACCTGCAATCCTCCTGTCTCAGTTTCCTAAGTACTGGGATCACAGGCATGCACCTCCACACCCGGCAATATACAACGTTTTAAACTCTTATTCCTCTAAATCTTTGCAACACATCAGACATGCTCATCAGAGGGAGCCCACCTGATCAGGACAAAAAATACACTCTGGACATGAATCTCTAATGAGCTGGTAAGTTACATAATATTTAACACCTCTTGTCACAACCTGCAACACAAGGAATTGAATACATCCTGTGACTGTGCTAAAAGAAAATAAGTGGAAGTTCATACCTGGTTTCTTCTATATAAACAAGAATTAACTACTATGTAAGACTCATGAAAAATAATTCCATGTGCTACTGGAAAATCATTAAGTTTTTGCTGGAGAATGTCAAAGGACAATGAAATAAGGGGGAGGATGGCACATATTTTTAGAAAGAGTTCAGTGTCAAAGTGTCACCTCTCATACATATGTATAAAACTATACTACTAAAACACACCACTTCCTAAGAAATCAAAAACTAACAAGTCCTTAAGGCATAATAAATGTCTAAAAATAGGTGCACACCTGTAATCTCAGTACATGGGAGACTGAGATAGGAGGGTTACAGGTTGGAGGCCAGTCTCAGCAACTTGGCAAGACTCTGTTCCAAAATAAAAAATAAAATAGGGTCAGGGCTGTATCTTGGAAGTAAACCACCTCTGGGTTCAATCTCCAGTACAGAAAGAAAGAAAGGGCTACAGATGTAGCTCAGGGATAGTGGTTTAATCCCCACTATCACAACACAAGAACACACACACAAAACCAGTGGTTTGTTGGTTTTTTGTGTTTTTTTTTTTTTTTTTTGCGGTACCGGGGATTGAACCCAGGGGCATTTTACCTCTGAGCTACACCCCCGGCCCTATTTTTAATACTTTATTTTGAAACCGGGTCTCACGAAGTTGCGGAGGGCCTCACTAAGTAGCTGAGGCTGGTGGCGAACCCGGATCCTCTGGTCTCCGCCTCCCAAGTACTGGGATTACAAGTATGCGCCACCACGCCCGGCTCAAAACCAGTGGTTGAATGCACATTTCAACCCCCTATAATATTCCTGCACCACCTCTGTAAAAACAAAAGGGCAGCAGCTCAGGGAGGTTACACATGCTTTTAACCTTAGAGATCTCTCTCACTGCACAGATTAGGGCGGGGACTCACTCCCAGGGAGTGAGGAAAATCCGAGCAGTGGAGAAATTAAATTCTGAGACCTAAGCCAGGCGTGGTGGCGCACGCTTGTACTACCAGTACTTGTGAGGCAGAGACCGGAGGATCCAGGTTCGCGGCCAGCCTCAGGTACTTAGTGAGGCCCTCCGCAACTTCATGAGACCCGGTTTCAAAATAAAGTATAAAAAATAGAGCTGGCAGTGTACCTCGGAGGTAAAACGCCCCTGGGTTCAATCCCTGGTACCGCAAAAAAAAAAAATTCTGAGACCTCTGACCCCCTACTTTCCCCACCTCCCAGTGGAGAAAGGCTTCCTGCTCCACAGGCTCAGTACTGACCACAGACCAACACTCACCCAGTCACTTGTAGGGTGACCTGTGGTGTCTTTCTGACACCAAATGTGTGGTGTTTGCTGGACACCAACCAATTCTCCTATACCAGCTGGGTGACCTACAATTCAATTCTGACACCAATCAGAGTTAGGAGAGACCCTACAAGTTCAGGCTCAATCCCACCTCAGTATTCCCACTGCAGACGACTGTCCAAAGCATGGGTTTGCTCCTTCTGGTCACCAGTCCCCATTATGTAGTTATCAATTGGGGGCAACTGGAGTTATCTCATTACAAGAAATTCAGATATTGCCTGAAACCACTCAGGATAAACAAAAAAATTCTCTTATTCCCCAGGAAATTCCAAGGGTTTTATTTCTCTTTGCCAGAATCTGGGGCAAAACCCAATTTTTAAAAAAATACTGCACGCTCAATAAAGTCTCAAAATCATAAATTCTTTTCTCCAACATGCAGAACCCTAGGTGTCTTTCTCTGAGCCTGCCCCTCACAGGCTTTCTAAATAGAGACAAATTACACTCTGACAAAACCAACTCTCTGGATACAAAAGCAAACACCTAGCCAGGTGAGGTGGCGCACACCTGTAATCCCAGTACTTGAGAGGCTGAGACAGGAGGATTGTAGGTTCTAGAACAGCCTCCACAAGTAGTGAGACTCTCATCAACCTAGCGAGACCCTGTTTCAAAATAAAAATAAAATAGGGGCTGGGGGTGTAGCTCGGAGGCAGAATGCCTCTGGGTTCAATCCCCAGTACCACACACACACACACACACAAAAGCAAATACCTGAAGATGTTTAAACCTGAAGATGTTTAATTTTACACAAGAGCAGTAATCATGTGAAATAGTGGTGATTTACAAAAACCTGCCTCATCCTTGGCAGCGGTCCTATGATCCCAGTACTTGGGAAGCTGAGACAGGAGGATTGCAAATTTGAGGGAAGCCTCAGCAATGTAGTAAGACTTTCAAGCAACCTAGCTAGGCCCTGTTTCAAAATGAAAAATTAAAAAAGGGATGGGGCTGTAGCCGAGGTAAAATGCCTCTGGGTTCAATCTGCAGTGCAAAAATAAATAAATATAAGTAAAAAATAAAGTCAGGCATGGTGGTAGACACTTGCAATACCACTACTTGGGAGTCTGAGACAGGAGGATCACAGGTTCAAGACCAGACTCAGCAACTTAGCCAGACCCTGTTTCAAAATAAAAAATATAAAAGGGCTGGGGGTGTGGCTTGGAAGTAGAATATCTCTGGGTTCAATCCCTAGCATCATAAAATAAATAACAATAAAATAAATAAAATGGGGTTGAGGGTGTAGCTCAGAGGTAGAATGCTCCTGGATTCAATTTCCAGTACCACAAAAATAAATAAAAATAAGCAGGGCATGGTGGTGCATGCCTGTAATCCTAGTACTCAGGAGGTGGAGACAGGAGGATCACAGGTTCTAGACCAGTCATAGCAATTTAGCCAGACCCTAAGCAACTTTGTGAGACCCTGTTTCAAAATCAAATAGAGCTTGGTAGGATGACAGGATGGAGGTAGGATGCTCCTGGGTTCAATCCCCAGTACATAAACTAATAAATAAATAGCGAGGTCTGGTGGCACAGGCCTTTAATCCCAGTACTTGGGAGGCTGAGACAGGAGGATCACAGGTTCAGGTTCAAGAACCTCAGCAAATTAGCAAGACTCTCAGCAACCAAGAGAGACCTTGTTTCAAAACACAAACTAAAAAGGGCTGGGGGTGTAATTCAGAGGTAAAACATCCCTGGGTTCAATCCTCATGCCATTGAGGCATTAGTAAAATGTAGGTAGAGAGGGAGGAGAAGGTCCATGGGAAAAGTATATTCCGAGGTCATCCACATTTCAGCTTTGAAATAAAATAACAGGTGCAGGAGGCTATACAAGTTGGAGTTCAGAAAAAAAAAGTTTAAAAAAGCAACCCAGATAAGGGAAAAAAAGGGCCATTGTGACTTCAGAGGCTAATGGCTAGATTAAAAAAAAAAAAAAAAACCCTGACTAGAGACAACTGCGGCTCTCTCCCTCCAGGTTCCCCTCTCTATTTTTTATTCTTTATTTTGAAACAGGGTCTCACTAAGTTGCAGAGGGCCTCACTAAGTAGCTGAGGCTGACTGGGAACCTGCGATCCTCCTGTCTCTGCCTCCCAAGCGTGCGCCACCACGCTCGGCTCTTGCTTATGCTTTAAATGTTATTTCTTAGGCCGGGCGTGGTGGCGCACGCTTGTAATGCCAGTACTTGGGAGGCGGAGACCGGAGGATCCAGGTTCGCCGCCAGCCTCAGCTACTTAATGAGGCCCTCCGCAACTTCGTGAGACCGGTTTCAAAATAAAGTATAAAAAATAGGGCCGGGGGTGTAGCGCGGAGGTAGAACGCCTCTGGGTTCAATCCCCGGTACTGCAAAAAAAAAATAAATAAAATAAAGTATAAAAAATAGGGCCGGGGGTGTAGCTCGGAGGTAGAACGCCCCTGGGTTCAAACCCTGGTACCGCAAAAAAAAAAAAAAAAATGTTATTTCTTGCTAAATAAAATCTTTCTCTGAGTGCTGCACTTGCTGTCCAGGATCTCATTCTTGATTTCAGCAAGGCGTTGATTCCAGCACACAAGTGACACATGTCACCAATAAATAAACATAGCAAGCAAGCTAGCTAGCTATCTAGCTGGGCATAGTGACAGACACCTGTGACCCAAGTACTTGAGAGTCTTAGGAAGATTTTTAAAAAACAATGCATAGTTGGGTGTGGTAGTGCACACCTGTAATCCCAGCACTTGGGAGGCTAAGACAGGAAAATTTCTGGTTTGAAGCCAGCCTCAGCAATTTAGCAAGGTTCTCAAACAACTGAGACCCTGTTTCCAAATAAAAGATAAAATAGGGCTGAGGGTGTAGCTCAGAGGCAGAATGCCCCTGGGTTCAATCCCTAGCACCACAAAAACAAGCTAGGTGCAGATTCAAGGCCAGCCTCAGGTATTTAACAAGGCCATCAGCAACTTAGTGAGACCCTGTTTCAAACTAACAACAACAACAAAAATAGGGCTGGGGGTGTAGCTCAGAGGTAGAATGTCCCTGGGTTCAACCCCTAGTACCACAAAAATAAATAAACAGACCAAGGACAGTAACAATTACATCCAAGAGGGCCATATACTCTCCTCTTTCACTCCAAACCTCCACCTGTGATGTGAATCCCCCTTTTCAATGAGTCTGGCAAGGTGGGTAAGTAGCTGGATATTTAGAGTTTCACTGCCAGCCCCCCAAAGCACAGGGCTGAGGGCACAGGTCCTGGATTTGAGACCGGGTTTCCCAACAGAAGGAGGGACTGGGGACCACCGTACCATGGCTCTTCCCGGGCACAAAACCCACACAGAAGCCCGCGGGAGCCTCCTGCTGCCACGGCGCAGCGTGCGCACACGCGGAGCCGCCCACACGGATGCACGGGCGGGCCAGCCAGCTGCCCACTCGCATGCACGGATGCACGGATGCACGGATGCACGGCGGCGCGGGGTGCCGCGGGCCGGAGGGAGGGCTGAGCGGCCGCCACAGACGGCGGAGCTGACCCCGACACCGCGACCCGCCACCGCCGCTCCCGGCTGCTTCCAATTATCTACACAATCCACGCAGCCCCCGCTCGCCCTTCCGGCACACTCACCATTTCCCAGCTTCCGGAGTCCCCGGGTCTCCCGCAGCCCGGAGATAACGGAGGTCACTCAGAGGAGGATGAGCCGCTCCGGGATACCTACGATGGCGGCTGCAAGAAGGAAGACGCTGAGAACTGGGGCGAGTAGCCCCGCCCACCTGAGCTCCTGATTGGACAGATCACACAACAATGCTTTGCCTCTGATTGGCTGGTGACCCCAGTCCTGACTGACAGCGAAAGCAATCCGCTACCTGGCTGTTGAGAGCCCAAATGATGGATTCTAGATACAGTGTTCCTTGATCTGGTTTCGGTGCAGGGCCTGGACCAGACAAAGCCTAAGAGCTTATTGCATTTAACCCATTTGATCCCATTGTTGCACACATGACATAACTATAAACATTTAAACATATTCCCAGTGTGTAATAATAAACTTTAATGATTGCATTTATTATTTAGCATTACTAATTTAATTAATATATATTTATATTATATGTTTGTGTATATTTTATATTTAATATATAAAACATACCTAAAATATACATAAATACATAATATTTGCGTGTATGGTACTGGGAATAGAACCCAGGGGTATTCTCCTTCTGAGCTACATTTACTTTTTTGCTTTGAAACAGGGTCTCAATAGATTGCTGAGAGTCTCACTACATTGCTGAGGCTGTCCTCAAGCCGGCAATCCTCTTGTCTCAGCCTCCCAAGTATAAATATATTTTAAAACAGACATAAAATATACATAAATTTAATTAATATATTTATATTATATATTTATGTATATTTAATATATGTTTTAATTAAGTTAGTATGTAAAATATATAGATCATTATATAAAATATATATTAGTTGTTTATTGTATATTTTAAATATATTATATATTTAATAATAATAACTTTTTTGTAGTACTGGGGATTGAACCCAAAGTCATTCTACCTCTAAGCTACACCTCCGGCCCTATTTTATATTTATTTTGAAACAGGGTCTCACTAGGTTGATGAGAGTCTTACTATTTGCTGAGGCTGTCCTTGAACCTGCAGTCCTCCTGTCTCAGTCCCCCAAGTACTGGGATTACAAATGTGCACCACCATGCCTGGCTTAATATTATTAGTAGTACAATAATATATGAGTTCTAGATTATGATTTCAATGCACCTGGGCCAATTTTGTTGAAATATTTACAGAATTGAAAACTTGGGACTTAAGCAAAATGAGTTAAGCAAAATATGATTCTGACTTTTCAAAACTGGCACTGTACAAAAAATAAAAAAGAAACAAAGAAATTGACCCAGGCATGGTGGTGCACACCTATAATTCCAGTACTTGAGAGGCTGAGACAGGAGGAGACCAGGTTCAAGACCAGCCTCAGCAACATAGGGAGACTCAGTAACTTAGCAAGACTGCAGAGAATGCGAAGGCCAGAGGCAGGTTAACATTTGCCTTGGGAAGGTCTAAGGGTCTTGGAAAGCTATAACTGGATTTATAAACTCACTGAAAGCAGCCTGTTCCTCCAAAGTAAATGTTCCTGTCTTTCTTACTGGTGCAAACTCCCAAATATCCTGCTTGTTAAGCATTGTCTCAAGAATCTTCTACACATCCTCAGTGGTTTAATTGTTAACCATTATCTCAGACTTTCTGCAGGTATTCTGCAGGTATTCTAATGGTTTACCCTTTAACCATTCTCTCAAGGACTCTCTGCAGTTTATCCATTAACCATTACCTCAGGGATTCTCTGCACATTTACCCATTAAACATTACCTCAAGAACTCTGCACGTAGGCAGCAGTGTCTGAACATAACCTTCATGCTTAGAATGACAATAAAAGCTGTGGCAAGCATCCAGCAGGACCTTCACCTAAAAGTGAGGTTCCCTGGCCTGCCCCAGTCAATCTGTTCACCGTGTCTGGGTCATTCTTTTCCTCTCAGGTGTGCTGGACATTACTGACAAGTGGCGCACAAATAGGAACCCTTGATACAGGGACAGGGAAAAGAAGCTGAGGAAACTGAGGAAGACCAAAAGTGGTTGGGAGCTCCACAGCACATCCTTAAGTGAAGGGGGATTCTGTGTCCTTGGGACTTCTCAGGTTAGGGTAACAATGGGGCAAACTTTATCAGCAGAGCAGAGGGAGTTTCTAAGAATACTCTAAAAGTATTGGGTGCCAGAGTTGGCAAAGATAAGCTGCTCGAATTATTACAACTAATGCTAGACATAAATCCTTGGTTTCCAGATAGAGGCACCCTAGATATAGAAATATGAGACAAAGTAGGTAAAACCATAAAAGGGCACAGCACATGGGAAAAGAGGGTTCCAGTGCAAACTATCATCACTTGGGCCTGGTCCGTGGAGCTTTATTAGTGTTAAACTTGGAGAATCAAGAATTTCCTACACATCCACCACCACTGCCACCTCAGCAAGCCGCATTAGGGGTGAATTGCCTTTTCATACTGCTTTCAGGGGGCCTTACCCCCCAGCCCCAATACAGGGTGAGTTGCCTCCTCCTCCTCCCAGCCCTCCTGTGGAGTCGGGGTCCCATTTGCCCATGAAGAAAAAGTTTCCTTTGACACCTCCACCAGCGTGGCCATCGAGCCCCCTCTGCCCTATGGAGACTTCTGAAAGCTCAGAGCCTGAGGTAGCTTCCTGCTTATGAGAGGCTGCTGTCACTGGAGAAATACAGACATTCCCTGTCATCAGCTCAAGGGAAAAAATCCAAGACATGAATCTTTGCACAGTCAGGTATTTACAGAGTTAAAACAATACATAACAAAAAATGGTTTACAGCCGGGAGTGGTGGCGCACACTTGTAATCCCAGTACTTTGGGAGGCGGAGACCGGAGGATCTGGGTTCGCGGCCAGCCTCAGCTCTCTCTCTCTCTCTCTCTCTCTCTCCCTGTCTGTCTGTCTGTCTCTCTCTATTTAGTGAGGCCCTCCGCAACTTCATGAGACCCGGTTTCAAAATAAAGTATAAAAATAGGGCCGGGGGTGTAGCGCGAAGGTAGAACGCCCCTGGGTTCAATCCCCGGTACCGCAAAAAAAAGGTTTTCTTAAGATATTGATCTGCCCTTGGTAAAAATTTTACAAAAACTAGACTAAAAGCAAATTTGTTTCATTATTAAGACAATTTTCTATGTTCTTTTTTTTTTTGCAGTACTACAGGTTGAACCCAGGGGCATTCTACCTCCGAGCTCCACCCCCAGCCCTATTTTTTATTCTTTATTTTGAAACAGGGTCTCACTAAGTTGCAGAGGGCCTAAGTAGCTGAGGCTGGCCATGAACCCAGATCCTCCTGTCTCCGCCTCCCAAGTACTGGGATTACAAGCATGCACCACCACACCCAGCTTAAAAAAAAAAAGAACCCTGCTTCTGTCAGTAATGCAGCAATATTGTCCATCCACAAAAGGGCTTGTTTCGTTTAACCACTACTCATTAATCCTATCACTTAAGACCTGGTTTACTGACCAGTGGAATTCCCTTACTTCCAAAAATCATCCTACTCA
Source organism: Glis glis (assembly GCA_004027185.1). Taxonomy (NCBI): domain Eukaryota; kingdom Metazoa; phylum Chordata; class Mammalia; order Rodentia; family Gliridae; genus Glis; species Glis glis. Next base: position 3,223 of record PVJS01035404.1, on the reverse strand, counting down.
AAAGGCAAAATCAGCTACAGCCATTCTCTGCCTCCAACAATTCCCTAATCAATCATTAAATATAGTGGCTGATTCTAAATATGTGGTATAAACTTTGCTAATGATCTAAACAGCCCAAATTAAACAAGTTCCTGACTCCCAACCTTTAAAACTATTTGTCAGCTTACAAACTTTACTTCAAAACAGGATATACCCTACCATAATTTAAAAAAGGGGGGGGGGAGTCAGGGGTTGTCTCCTAAAGACATTATGAACAAAATTCATATACTCTTAATTTTTTGCTTTGTGACAGGTGCTCTGCAGTTGTATGGGTCAGATCAACAGAATTCACGAATGAAGAAAGGAAGGGAGGGGGAAAAAAAGGATTTATTAGATTAGCTCACAATGTAGTCCTGAATTTCGACCGCACGTGAAAAGTCAGAGGAATCAGCAGCTGGTCGGGTGGTCTAAGAGCCGGAGCCCCAGGATTGAAGCAACCACCAATTCAGTCCAGTCCAAGATGTGAAGACAAGGAAGCTCTTTGGAGAAACGATGGTGAAGTTTCAGTTCAAAGAGTTGGAGGCTGATGATCTCAGACGAGAGCAGAAGATCAAGAAGTTCTCCAAGGAAACAGCGAAGGTGGAGACTGACGATCTCAAACGAGAGCAGATGGGTTTTCCTCAAGAAGAGTCGCAGCTCAGCTGTGGCTTTCTCCTTCTTTTTATCTAAGTCCTGCACCTATCAGAACCCTGCTGCCCACATTTAGGGCAGGACTTCCGGTTCAATCTGCTGTTACACAACCAAAGTCACATGATCTTAAGAGGGTCAAGTTGACAAACCAGACCAACTATCACAGCAGTTTACCCCTTAACCATTCCCTCAAGGACTCTCTGCATTTTATCCATTAACCATTGCCTCAAGGACTCTCTGCATGTAGGCGGCAGTGTCCGAATGTAAGCTTTCTGCTTAGAATGACAATAAAAGCTGTGGCAAGCATCCAGTGGGACCTTCACCTTAGAGTGAGGTCCCCTGACCTGCCCCTTTCAATCTCCTCACCGTGTCTAGGTCATTCTTTTCTTCTCAGGCATGCTGGACATTACCGGCACAAGACCCTGTTTCAAACAAAAAATAAAAAGGGCTGGGGGTATGCCGGGCATGATGGTGCACACTTGTAATCCCACTACTTGGGAGGCTGAGACAGGAGGATTGCAGGTTCGAGAACAGCCTCAGTTACTTAGTGAGACCCTCTGCAACTTAGTGATACCCTATTTCAAAAGAAAGAATCAAAAATAGGGCTGGGAGTGTAAGCTTGGAGATAGAATGCCCCTGGGTTCAATCCCCAGTACAATAAATAAATAAAGAAAGAAATACATAAATACATAAAAATAAATAAATAAATAAAATAGATGCCAGGCGTGGTGGTGCACGCTTGTAATCCCAGTACTTGGGAGGCTGAGACTGGAGGATCCGGATTTGCTACCAGCCTCAGCTACTTAGTGAGGCCCTCCACAACCTAGTGTGACCCTGTTTCAAAATAAAGAATAAAAAATAGAGCTGGGGTGTAGCTCAGAGATAGAATGCCCCTGGGTTCAATCCACAGTTCTGCAAAACAATAGAAAATAAATAAATAAATAAATAAATAGGTCTTGGTGTGTAGCTCGAAGGTAAAATGCCCTTGGATTCAATCCCCAGTACCACAAAAAAAAAAAAATAGAAAAAGAAAAAAAGAAACACCTATGCTGTCACAAACTCTATGGAGAATGCTCTTTCTGGTAACCCATCTAGCCAGTTACAGTGTGAGAACAAACTTATTTTATAATTCATTACATCCTATGTGACAAAGGATATGGTTCTGGTGGTCTCTCTTTAGAATCAACTCCTACCAGCTTGATGTATTTTTTGATACAATGAGTGAACAAATTATGATCAAAATAAGAGTTGTAGCCAGGCATGGTGGCGCACGCTTGTAATCCCAGTACTTGGGAGGCTGAGACTGGAGGATCCGGGTTCGCCGGCAGCCTCAGCTACTTAGTGAGGCCCTCCGCAACCTAGTGAGACCCTGTTTCAAAATAAGGAATAAAAAATAGGGCTGGGGGTGTAGCTCAGAGGTAAAACGCCCCTGGGTTCAATCCCCAGTACCGCAAAAAAAAAAAAGAGTTGTAATTATAAGCAAGACAAATAAAATTTACATAATAAGCCCTATAGAGCCAGGAGTGGTGACACACAGATGTAATCCCAGTACTTGGGAGGCTGACACAGGAGGATTGTAGGTTAGAGGCCAGCCTCAGCAACTTAGAGATGCCCTGTTTCAAAATAAAAAATAAAAAGTACTGGGGATATAGTTTGGAGGTATAATGTCCCTGTGATCAATCCCTAGTACAAAAAAAAAATAAGCCCTTTAGTTATAAGTACATGATAACAACATACAATCAAAGAAAAAACTTAGCATTCTTATAAACTTGATCTAATCTATGATTACGATGGTTTGTTGCAGATTTCTTCATAGTAAATGAAAACAGAAAGCTGGGTGTGGTGGTACACACTTGTAATCCCAGTACTTGGGAGGATGAGACAGGAAGATCTCAGGTTCAAGATAAACCTCAGCAACTTAGTGAGACTCTCAGCAATCCAGCGAGACCCTGTTTCAAAACAAAAAATAAAAAGAGATGGGGTGATGGGGTGTAGCTCAGAGGTAGAATGCCCCTGGGTTCAATACCCAGTACCACAAAAAGGAAGAAGAAAAGAAAAGAAAAGAAAGAAAAGAAAAGAAAAGAAAAGAGAAAAGTAAGGTAAAAAACTAAAAAAAGATACTCCAGAGTTTTCTTATATTTTCTTTTTCTTTTTTTGGTAGGTGGGTGGGGAGAGGCAAAACCAAGTAGTGGTCTGCTTGGTAATAAATAGATGGTGAAGCTATAAAGAATGTCTAGAAAAATCCAACCTATGTTCCCCTCTGGGTACAGAGCTGGAGCTCAAAGAGACACACCACGGGAACCATGGCCTATTTACTCACCTGCGCGGTCACTCCATGGACCTGAACAATTTTATTTAAACTTAGTATAAATAAACTATTTCAGAATTTTTTTTTTTTGCTTCTTCAGTCCTCATCATTCTATCCACTGATGATCCAACTAAGAAAATCACCATCTTACACTCAAATCATGAAATAATTTGTGTGTGTGTGGTATGGGGAACTAAACCCAGGGACATTGTACCTCTGAACTACACACACACACACACACACACA